>JANJXV010000576.1:0-85000 GCA_024803745.1 Megascapheus bottae
TAAACCTAACCCTAGTCCTAACTCTAACCCTTACCCTAACCCTAGCCCTAAACCTTACCCTAACCCCAACCCTAACCCTTACCCTAACCCTAACCATAATCCTAACCCTAACCCTTACCCTTACCCTAACACTAACCCTAAACCTAACCCTAACCTAACTCTAACCCTAACCTTAACCCTAACCCTTATCCTTACCCTAATCCTAACCCTAAACCTAACCCTAACCCTAAACCTAACCCTTGCCCTTACTCTAACCCTAACTCTAAACCTAACCCTAACCATTACCCTAACACTAACCCTAACCCTAACGCTTACCCTTACCCTAACCCTAACCCTAACCCTAACCCTTACCCGTACCCTAAACCTAACCCTAACCCTAACCCTTACCCTTACCGTTACCCTAACACTAACCCTAACCCTAACCCTAAACCTAACCCTAACCCTACCCCTAACCCTTACCCTTTCCCTAACCCTAACCCTAAACCTAACCCTTACCCTTACCCTAACCCTAAACCTAACCTTAAACCTAAACCTAACCCTAACCTTAACCCTAACCTTAACCCAACCCTAACCCTAACCTAACCCTTACTCTTACCCTAACCCTAACCGTAACCTTATCCCAACCCTAAACCTAACCCTAACCCTTACCCTACACTAACCCTAACCCTAATTCTTACCCTAACCCTAACCCTATCCCTAACCCTTACTTTTTCCCTAACCCAAACCCTAACCCTTACCTTTACCCTAACCCTAAACCTGACCCTAAACCTAACCCTAACCCTAACACTAACCCGAAGCTTAAACCTAACCCAAACCCTAACCCTAGCCCTAACCCGCAACTTTCCCTAACCATAACCCTAAACCTAACACTAACCCTAACCCTAACCCTACCCTTACCCTTACCCTAACCCTAACCCTTCACCTAACCCTAACCCTAACCCTAACACCTAACCCTAAACCTAACCCTTACCCTTACCCTAACCCTAACCCTAACCTAACTCTGACCCTTACCATTACCCTAACCCTAACCCTAACCTTAACCCCAACCCTAAACCTAACCCTAACCCTAACCCAAACCCTAGGCCTAACACTTACCCTTAACCTAACCCTAACCCTAACCCTAATGCTTACTCTTACCCTAACCCTAAACCTAACCCTCACCCTCACACTAACCCTAAACCTAACCGACAACCCTAACCCTCACACTAACCCCTAACCCTATCACAAACCATAACCATAACCCTTACCCTTTTTCTAACCCTACCCCTGACCCTAAAACTTATGCTTACCCTAACCCCTCACTAACACTAACACTAACCCTAAACCTTCCCCTAACCCTAACCCTAACCTTAACCAGACCCTAACCCTTACCCTTACCCTAACCTTAAACCTAACCCTAACCCTAACCCTTACCTTACACTAACCCTAACCCTAATCTTAACCCTAACACGAACCCTAACCCTAAACCTAACCTCAACCCTAACCCTTATCCTTACCCTAACCCTAACCATAACCCTAACGCTAACCCTAACCCTAACCCAAAACCTAACCCTTACCCTTACGCTAACCATAACCCTAAACCTAACCCTAACCCTAACCCTAATCCTTACCCTAATCCTAACCCTAACCATAACCCTTACCCTAACCCTAATCCTTACCCTAATACTTACCCTAAACCTAACCCTACCCATAACCCTTACCCTAACCCTAATCCTTACCCTAACACTAACCCTAACCCTAACCCTTCCCCTAACCCTAACCCTAACCCTAACCCTACCCTAACCCTTACCCTTACCCTAACCTTAAACCTAACCCTAACCCTAACTCTAACCCTTACCCTTACATTAACCCTAACCCTAAACTTAACCCTAACCCGAACCCTAACCCTAACCCTAAACCTAACCTTAATCCTAAACCTTATCCTTACCCTAACCCTAACCATAACCCTAACCCTAAGCCTAAACCTAACCCTAAACCTAACCCTTAGCCTTACCCTTACTCGAACCATAACCCGAAACCTAACCGTAACCCTTACCCTAACCCTAACCCTAACCCTAATCCTAACACTAACCCTAAACCTAACCGCCAACCCTAACCCTCACACTAACCCCTAACCCTAACCCTAACCATAACCATAACTCTTACCCTTTTCCTAACCCTACCCCTAACCCTAAAACTTACGCTTACCCTAACCCCTCCCTAACCCTAACCCTAATCCTAACACTTCCCCTAACCCTAATCCTAACCCTAACCCGACCCTAACCCTTACCCTTACCCTAACCTTAAACCTAACCCTAACCCTAACCCTTACCTTACATTAACCATAAACCTAATCTTAACCCTAACACGAACCCTAACCCTAACCCTAAACCTAACCTTAACCCTTACCCTTATCCTTACCCTAACCCTAACCATAACCCTAACCTAAGCCTAACCCTTACCCAAAACCTAACCCTTACCCTTACGCTAACCCTAACCCTAAACCTAACCGTAAACCTTATCCTAACCCTAACACTAACCCAAACTCTAACCTTAACTCTAACCCTTACCCTTACCCTAACCCTAACCCTAAACCTAACCCTAACCCTAACCCTAATCCTTACCCTAATCCTAAACCTAACCCTAACCCTTACCCTAACCCTAATCCTTACCCTAATCCTTACCCTAACCCTAACCCTAACCATAACACTTACCCTAACCCTAATCCTTACCCTAACCCCAACCCTAACCCTTCCCCTAACCCTAACCCTAACCCTAACCCTACCCTAACCCTTACGCTTACCCTAACCTTAAAGCTAACCCTAACATTAACCCTAACCCTTACCCTTATATTAACCCTAACCCTAACCTTAAACCTAACCCGAAACCTAACCCTAACCCTAAACCTAACCTTAATCCTAACCCTTATCCTTACCCTAACCCTAACCATAACCCTAACCCTAAGCCTAACCCTAAACCTAAACCTAACTCTTACCCTTACCCTTACGCGAACCCTAACCCGAAACCTAACCGTAACCCTTACCCTAAACCTAACCCTAACCCTAACCCTATATCTAACCCTAACCATAACCCTAACCCTAACCCTAACCCTAACACTTACCCTAACTCTAACCCTAACCATTGCCCTTACCCTAACCCTAACCATAAACTTAACCCCAACCCTAAACCTAACCCTAAACCTAACCCTTACCCTAACACTTACCCTAACCCTAACCGTAACCCTAATCCTTATCCTAACCCTAACTCTAACCCTAAAACTTACCCTAACCCTAACCCTAACCTTAACACTTAACCTTACCCTAACACTAACCCTAACCCTAACACTTACCCTAACCCTAACCCTTACCCTAACCCTAAACCTAACCCTTACCATAAGCCTAACCCTAACACTAACCCTATCCTCTAACCCTAACCCTTACCCTAACCCTAACCCTAACGCTTACCCTTACCCTAAGCTTAAACCTAACTCTAACCCTAACCCAAACCCTAACCCTTACCCTAACCCTAACCCTAACCCTTACCCTAACCCTAACCCTAACCCTAACATTAAACCTAACCCTAACCCTAACCCTAACCATAACCCTAACCCTTACCCTTACCCTAAACCTAAACTTAAACCTAACCCTAACCCTAACCCTAACTCTAAACTTAACCCTATCCCTAACCCTAAACCTAAACCTAACCCTAACCCTAACCCTAACCCTAACCCCTAACCCTAACCCTAACCCTAATCCTTACCCTTATCCTAACCCTAACACTTACCCTAACACTTACCCTTACCCTAAACCCTACCCTATCCCCAACCCTAACCCTAAACCTTACCCTAACCCTAACCCTAACCCTCAACTTTACCCTTACCCTAAACCTAACCCTAAACCTTACCCTAAACCTAACCCTAAACCCTACCCTAACACTAAACCTAACCCTAACCCTAACCCTAAACCTAACCCTAACACATACCCTTACCCTAACTCTAACCCTAACCTTAACTGTAACCCTAAACCTAACCCTAACCCTAACCCTATCCCATACCCAAACCCTAACCCAAACCCTAACCCTATCCCATACCCAAACCCTAACCCTAACCCTAACCCTTACCCTTACCCTAACCCTAACCCTAACCTTAATCCAACCTTAAACCTAACCCAAACGCTAACCCTAAACCTAACCCATACCCTTACCCTAACCCTAGCGCTAAACCTAACCCTAACCCTAACCCTTACCCTAACCATAACCCTAAACCTAACCCTAACATTTACCCTAACCCTACCCCTAACCATTACCCTTATCCTAACCCTAACTCTTACCCTATCCCTAACCCTAACCCTAACCCTAACCCTTACCCTAACCCTAACTCTAACCCTTAAACTTACCCTAACCCTAACCCTAACCTTAACACTTAAACTTACCCTAACCCTAACAATAATCCTAACCCTTACCTAACCCTACCCCTAAACGTAACACTTACCCTAACCTAACCCAAACCCTTACCTTAATCCTAACCCTAACACTAACCCTAACCCCTAACCCTAACCCCTAACCTAACCCTAACTCTAACCCTAATCCTAACTCTTACCCTTACCCTAACCCTAAACCTAACTCTAACCCTAACCGAAACCCTAACCCTTACCCTAACCCTAACCCTAACTCTTACACTAACCCTAACCCTAACCCTAACCCTAACCCTAACCCAAACCCTAACCCTAACCCTAACCCGTACCTATCCCTAACCCTAACCCTAACCCTTACGCTAACCCTAAGCCCAAAACCTAACCGTAACCCATACCCTTACCCTAACCCTAACACTTATCCTAACTCTAACCCTAATCTTAATCCTAACCCTTACCCTTACCCTAACCCTAACCCTAACCCTAACTCTAAACCTAACACTAACCCTAACCCTAAACCTTACCCTAAACCTAACCCTGGCCCTAACCCTTACCCTAACCCTAACCCTATCCCTACACCTAACACTTACCCTAACCCTACCCCTAACCACTACCCTTATTCTAACCCTAAACCTAAACTTAACCCCAACCCTAAACCTAACCCTAACCCTAACACTTACCCTAACACTTAAACTTACCCTAAACCTAACCGTAACCCTAACACTTACCCTTTCCGTAACCCTAATTCTAACCCTAAAACTTACCCTAACCCTAACCCTAACCTCAACAATTAACCTTACCCTAACCCTAACCCTAACCCTAACACTTACCCTAACCCTAACCCTAACCCTAACCCTTACCTAACCCTAACCCTAACCCTAACCCTTACACTAATCCTAACCATAACACTAACCCTAACCCCTAACCCTAACCCTTAACCTAACCCTAACCCTAACACTAACCCTAACCTTTACCCTTATCTTAACTCTTAACCTAAACCTAACCCTTACCCCTACCCTAACACTAACCCTAACCCTAACCCTAACCCTAACCCTAACCCTTGCCCTTACCCTAACCCTAACCCTAAACCTATCACTAACCCTAACCCTAACCTCAACAATTAACCTTACCCTAACCCTAACCCTAAACCTTACCCTTACCCTCACCCTAAACTTAAACCTAACCCTAACCCTAACACTAACTCTAAACTTAACCCTATCCCTAACCCTAACCCTCGCCCTTACCCTAACCCTAACCCTAAACCTATCACCAACCCTAACCTTAACCCTAACCCTTACCCTTAATCTAAACCTAACCCTAAACCTAACCCTAACCCTAACCCTAACCCCTAACCCTAACCCTAACCCTAATCCTTACCCTTAACCTAACCCTAACACTAACCCTAACACTTACCCTTACTCTAAACCCTACCCTATCCCTAACCCTAACCCTAACCCTTACCCTATCCCTAACCCTAACCCTAAACCTTACACTTACCGTAAACCTAAACCTAAACCTTACCCTAAACGTAACCCTAACCCTAACCCTAACCATTACCCTTATCTTAACTCTTACCCTAAACCTAACCCTTACCCCTTCCCTAACACTAACCCTAACCCTAACCCTAACCCTTGCCCTTACCCTAACCCTAACCCTAAACCTATCACTAACCCTAACCCTAACCCTAACCCTTAACCTTAACCTAACCCTAACCCTAACCATAACCTTAACCCAACTCTAAACCTAACCCTAGTCCTAACTCTAACCCTTACCCTAACCCTAGCCCTAAACCTTACCCTAACCCCAACCCTAACCCTTACCCTAACCCTAACCATAATCCTAACCCTAACCCTTACCCTTACCCTAACACTAACCCTAAACCTAACCCTAAACCTAACTCTAACCCTAACCTTAACCCTAACCCTTATCCTTACCCTAATCCTAACCCTAAACCTAACCCTAACCCTAAACCTAACCCTTGCCCTTACTCTAACCCTAACTCTAAACCTAACCCTAACCATTACCCTAACACTAACCCTAACCCTAACGCTTACCCTTACCCTAACCCTAACCCTAACCCTAACCCTTACCCGTACCCTAAACCTAAACCTAACCCTAACCCTTACCCTTACCGTTACCCTAACACTAACCCTAACCCTAACCCTAAACCTAACCCTAACCCTACCCCTAACCCTTACCCTTTCCCTAACCCTAACCCTAAACCTAACCCTTACCCTTACCCTAACCCTAAACCTAACCTTAAACCTAAACCTAACCCTAACCTTAACCCTAACCTTAACCCAACCCTAACCCTAACCTAACCCTTACTCTTACCCTAACCCTAACCGTAAACTTATCCCAACCCTAAACCTAACCCTAACCCTTACCCTACACTAAACCTAACCCTAATTCTTACCCTAACCCTAACCCTATCCCTAACCCTTACTTTTTCCCTAACCCAAACCCTAACCCTTACCTTTACCCTAACCCTAAACCTGACCCTAAACCTAACCCTAACCCTAACACTAACCCGAAGCTTAAACCTAACCCAAACCCTAACCCTAGCCCTAACCCGCAACTTTCCCTAACCATAACCCTAAACCTAACACTAACCCTAACCCTAACCCTACCCTTACCCTTACCCTAACCCTAACCCTTCACCTAACCCTAACCCTAACCCTAACACCTAACCCTAAACCTAACCCTTACCCTTACCCTAACCCTAACCCTAAACCTAACTCTGACCCTTACCATTACCCTAACCCTAACCCTAACCTTAACCCCAACCCTAAACCTAACCCTAACCCTAACCCAAACCCTAGGCCTAACACTTACCCTTAACCTAACCCTAACCCTAACCCTAATGCTTACTCTTACCCTAACCCTAAACCTAACCCTCACCCTCACACTAACCCTAAACCTAACCGACAACCCTAACCCTCACACTAACCCCTAACCCTATCACAAACCATAACCATAACCCTTACCCTTTTTCTAACCCTACACCTGACCCTAAAACTTATGCTTACCCTAACCCCTCACTAACACTAACACTAACCCTAAACCTTCCCCTAACCCTAACCCTAACCTTAACCAGACCCTAACCCTTACCCTTACCCTAACCTTAAACCTAACCCTAACCCTAACCCTTACCTTACACTAACCCTAACCCTAATCTTAACCCTAACACGAACCCTAACCCTAAACCTAACCTCAACCCTAACCCTTATCCTTACCCTAACCCTAACCATAACCCTAACGCTAACCCTAACCCTAACCCAAAACCTAACCCTTACCCTTACGCTAACCGTAACCCTAAACCTAACCCTAACCCTAACCCTAATCCTTACCCTAATCCTAACCCTAACCATAACCCTTACCCTAACCCTAATCCTTACCCTAATACTTACCCTAAACCTAACCCTACCCATAACCCTTACCCTAACCCTAATCCTTACCCTAACACTAACCCTAACCCTAACCCTTCCCCTAACCCTAACCCTAACCCTAACCCTACCCTAACCCTTACCCTTACCCTAACCTTAAACCTAACCCTAACCCTAACTCTAACCCTTACCCTTACATTAACCCTAACCCTAAACTTAACCCTAACCCGAACCCTAACCCTAACCCTAAACCTAACCTTAATCCTAAACCTTATCCTTACCCTAACCCTAACCATAACCCTAACCCTAAGCCTAAACCTAACCCTAAACCTAACCCTTAGCCTTACCCTTACTCGAACCATAACCCGAAACCTAACCGTAACCCTTACCCTAACCCTAACCCTAACCCTAATCCTAACACTAACCCTAAACCTAACCGCCAACCCTAACCCTCACACTAACCCCTAACCCTAACCCTAACCATAACCATAACTCTTACCCTTTTCCTAACCCTACCCCTAACCCTAAAACTTACGCTTACCCTAACCCCTCCCTAACCCTAACCCTAATCCTAACACTTCCCCTAACCCTAATCCTAACCCTAACCCGACCCTAACCCTTACCCTTACCCTAACCTTAAACCTAACCCTAACCCTAACCCTTACCTTACATTAACCATAAACCTAATCTTAACCCTAACACGAACCCTAACCCTAACCCTAAACCTAACCTTAACCCTTACCCTTATCCTTACCCTAACCCTAACCATAACCCTAACCTAAGCCTAACCCTTACCCAAAACCTAACCCTTACCCTTACGCTAACCCTAACCCTAAACCTAACCGTAAACCTTATCCTAACCCTAACACTAACCCAAACTCTAACCTTAACTCTAACCCTTACCCTTACCCTAACCCTAACCCTAAACCTAACCCTAACCCTAACCCTAATCCTTACCCTAATCCTAAACCTAACCCTAACCCTTACCCTAACCCTAATCCTTACCCTAATCCTTACCCTAACCCTAACCCTAACCATAACACTTACCCTAACCCTAATCCTTACCCTAACCCCAACCCTAACCCTTCCCCTAACCCTAACCCTAACCCTAACCCTACCCTAACCCTTACGCTTACCCTAACCTTAAAGCTAACCCTAACATTAACCCTAACCCTTACCCTTATATTAACCCTAACCCTAACCTTAAACCTAACCCGAAACCTAACCCTAACCCTAAACCTAACCTTAATCCTAACCCTTATCCTTACCCTAACCCTAACCATAACCCTAACCCTAAGCCTAACCCTAAACCTAAACCTAACTCTTACCCTTACCCTTACGCGAACCCTAACCCGAAACCTAACCGTAACCCTTACCCTAAACCTAACCCTAACCCTAACCCTATATCTAACCCTAACCATAACCCTAACCCTAACCCTAACCCTAACACTTACCCTAACTCTAACCCTAACCATTGCCCTTACCCTAACCCTAACCATAAACTTAACCCCAACCCTAAACCTAACCCTAAACCTAACCCTTACCCTAACACTTACCCTAACCCTAACCGTAACCCTAATCCTTATCCTAACCCTAACTCTAACCCTAAAACTTACCCTAACCCTAACCCTAACCTTAACACTTAACCTTACCCTAACACTAACCCTAACCCTAACACTTACCCTAACCCTAACCCTTACCCTAACCCTAAACCTAACCCTTACCATAAGCCTAACCCTAACACTAACCCTATCCTCTAACCCTAACCCTTACCCTAACCCTAACCCTAACGCTTACCCTTACCCTAAGCTTAAACCTAACTCTAACCCTAACCCAAACCCTAACCCTTACCCTAACCCTAACCCTAACCCTTACCCTAACCCTAACCCTAACCCTAACATTAAACCTAACCCTAACCCTAACCCTAACCATAACCCTAACCCTTACCCTTACCCTAAACCTAAACTTAAACCTAACCCTAACCCTAACCCTAACTCTAAACTTAACCCTATCCCTAACCCTAAACCTAAACCTAACCCTAACCCTAACCCTAACCCTAACCCCTAACCCTAACCCTAACCCTAATCCTTACCCTTATCCTAACCCTAACACTTACCCTAACACTTACCCTTACCCTAAACCCTACCCTATCCCCAACCCTAACCCTAAACCTTACCCTAACCCTAACCCTAACCCTCAACTTTACCCTTACCCTAAACCTAACCCTAAACCTTACCCTAAACCTAACCCTAAACCCTACCCTAACACTAAACCTAACCCTAACCCTAACCCTAAACCTAACCCTAACACATACCCTTACCCTAACTCTAACCCTAACCTTAACTGTAACCCTAAACCTAACCCTAACCCTAACCCTATCCCATACCCAAACCCTAACCCAAACCCTAACCCTATCCCATACCCAAACCCTAACCCTAACCCTAACCCTTACCCTTACCCTAACCCTAACCCTAACCTTAATCCAACCTTAAACCTAACCCAAACGCTAACCCTAAACCTAACCCATACCCTTACCCTAACCCTAGCGCTAAACCTAACCCTAACCCTAACCCTTACCCTAACCATAACCCTAAACCTAACCCTAACATTTACCCTAACCCTACCCCTAACCATTACCCTTATCCTAACCCTAACTCTTACCCTATCCCTAACCCTAACCCTAACCCTAACCCTTACCCTAACCCTAACTCTAACCCTTAAACTTACCCTAACCCTAACCCTAACCTTAACACTTAAACTTACCCTAACCCTAACAATAATCCTAACCCTTACCTAACCCTACCCCTAAACGTAACACTTACCCTAACCTAACCCAAACCCTTACCTTAATCCTAACCCTAACACTAACCCTAACCCCTAACCCTAACCCCTAACCTAACCCTAACTCTAACCCTAATCCTAACTCTTACCCTTACCCTAACCCTAAACCTAACTCTAACCCTAACCAAAACCCTAACCCTTACCCTAACCCTAACCCTAACTCTTACACTAACCCTAACCCTAACCCTAACCCTAACCCTAACCCAAACCCTAACCCTAACCCTAACCCGTACCTATCCCTAACCCTAACCCTAACCCTTACGCTAACCCTAAGCCCAAAACCTAACCGTAACCCATACCCTTACCCTAACCCTAACACTTATCCTAACTCTAACCCTAATCTTA
This sequence comes from Megascapheus bottae, assembly GCA_024803745.1. Taxonomy (NCBI): domain Eukaryota; kingdom Metazoa; phylum Chordata; class Mammalia; order Rodentia; family Geomyidae; genus Megascapheus; species Megascapheus bottae. The sequence continues at coordinate 10,961 of JANJXV010000576.1, forward strand.
ATCCTAACCCTTACCCTTACCCTAACCCTAACCCTAACCCTAACTCTAAACCTAACACTAACCCTAACCCTAAACCTTACCCTAAACCTAACCCTGGCCCTAACCCTTACCCTAACCCTAACCCTATCCCTACACCTAACACTTACCCTAACCCTACCCCTAACCACTACCCTTATTCTAACCCTAAACCTAAACTTAACCCCAACCCTAAACCTAACCCTAACCCTAACACTTACCCTAACACTTAAACTTACCCTAAACCTAACCGTAACCCTAACACTTACCCTTTCCGTAACCCTAATTCTAACCCTAAAACTTACCCTAACCCTAACCCTAACCTCAACAATTAACCTTACCCTAACCCTAACCCTAACCCTAACACTTACCCTAACCCTAACCCTAACCCTAACCCTTACCTAACCCTAACCCTAACCCTAACCCTTACACTAATCCTAACCATAACACTAACCCTAACCCCTAACCCTAACCCTTAACCTAACCCTAACCCTAACACTAACCCTAACCTTTACCCTTATCTTAACTCTTAACCTAAACCTAACCCTTACCCCTACCCTAACACTAACCCTAACCCTAACCCTAACCCTAACCCTAAGCCTTGCCCTTACCCTAACCCTTACCCTAAACCTATCACTAACCCTAACCCTAACCTCAACAATTAACCTTACCCTAACCCTAACCCTAAACCTTACCCTTACCCTCACCCTAAACTTAAACCTAACCCTAACCCTAACCCTAACTCTAAACTTAACCCTATCCCTAACCCTAACCCTCGCCCTTACCCTAACCCTAACCCTAAACCTATCACCAACCCTAACCTTAACCCTAACCCTTACCCTTAATCTAAACCTAACCCTAAACCTAACCCTAACCCTAACCCTAACCCCTAACCCTAACCCTAACCCTAATCCTTACCCTTAACCTAACCCTAACACTAACCCTAACACTTACCCTTACTCTAAACCCTACCCTATCCCTAACCCTAACCCTAACCCTTACCCTATCCCTAACCCTAACCCTAAACCTTACACTTACCGTAAACCTAAACCTAAACCTTACCCTAAACGTAACCCTAACCCTAACCCTAACCATTACCCTTATCTTAACTCTTACCCTAAACCTAACCCTTACCCCTTCCCTAACACTAACCCTAACCCTAACCCTAACCCTTGCCCTTACCCTAACCCTAACCCTAAACCTATCACTAACCCTAACCCTAACCCTAACCCTTAACCTTAACCTAACCCTAACCCTAACCATAACCTTAACCCAACTCTAAACCTAACCCTAGTCCTAACTCTAACCCTTACCCTAACCCTAGCCCTAAACCTTACCCTAACCCCAACCCTAACCCTTACCCTAACCCTAACCATAATCCTAACCCTAACCCTTACCCTTACCCTAACACTAACCCTAAACCTAACCCTAAACCTAACTCTAACCCTAACCTTAACCCTAACCCTTATCCTTACCCTAATCCTAACCCTAAACCTAACCCTAACCCTAAACCTAACCCTTGCCCTTACTCTAACCCTAACTCTAAACCTAACCCTAACCATTACCCTAACACTAACCCTAACCCTAACGCTTACCCTTACCCTAACCCTAACCCTAACCCTAACCCTTACCCGTACCCTAAACCTAAACCTAACCCTAACCCTTACCCTTACCGTTACCCTAACACTAACCCTAACCCTAACCCTAAACCTAACCCTAACCCTACCCCTAACCCTTACCCTTTCCCTAACCCTAACCCTAAACCTAACCCTTACCCTTACCCTAACCCTAAACCTAACCTTAAACCTAAACCTAACCCTAACCTTAACCCTAACCTTAACCCAACCCTAACCCTAACCTAACCCTTACTCTTACCCTAACCCTAACCGTAAACTTATCCCAACCCTAAACCTAACCCTAACCCTTACCCTACACTAAACCTAACCCTAATTCTTACCCTAACCCTAACCCTATCCCTAACCCTTACTTTTTCCCTAACCCAAACCCTAACCCTTACCTTTACCCTAACCCTAAACCTGACCCTAAACCTAACCCTAACCCTAACACTAACCCGAAGCTTAAACCTAACCCAAACCCTAACCCTAGCCCTAACCCGCAACTTTCCCTAACCATAACCCTAAACCTAACACTAACCCTAACCCTAACCCTACCCTTACCCTTACCCTAACCCTAACCCTTCACCTAACCCTAACCCTAACCCTAACACCTAACCCTAAACCTAACCCTTACCCTTACCCTAACCCTAACCCTAAACCTAACTCTGACCCTTACCATTACCCTAACCCTAACCCTAACCTTAACCCCAACCCTAAACCTAACCCTAACCCTAACCCAAACCCTAGGCCTAACACTTACCCTTAACCTAACCCTAACCCTAACCCTAATGCTTACTCTTACCCTAACCCTAAACCTAACCCTCACCCTCACACTAACCCTAAACCTAACCGACAACCCTAACCCTCACACTAACCCCTAACCCTATCACAAACCATAACCATAACCCTTACCCTTTTTCTAACCCTACCCCTGACCCTAAAACTTATGCTTACCCTAACCCCTCACTAACACTAACACTAACCCTAAACCTTCCCCTAACCCTAACCCTAACCTTAACCAGACCCTAACCCTTACCCTTACCCTAACCTTAAACCTAACCCTAACCCTAACCCTTACCTTACACTAACCCTAACCCTAATCTTAACCCTAACACGAACCCTAACCCTAAACCTAACCTCAACCCTAACCCTTATCCTTACCCTAACCCTAACCATAACCCTAACGCTAACCCTAACCCTAACCCAAAACCTAACCCTTACCCTTACGCTAACCGTAACCCTAAACCTAACCCTAACCCTAACCCTAATCCTTACCCTAATCCTAACCCTAACCATAACCCTTACCCTAACCCTAATCCTTACCCTAATACTTACCCTAAACCTAACCCTACCCATAACCCTTACCCTAACCCTAATCCTTACCCTAACACTAACCCTAACCCTAACCCTTCCCCTAACCCTAACCCTAACCCTAACCCTACCCTAACCCTTACCCTTACCCTAACCTTAAACCTAACCCTAACCCTAACTCTAACCCTTACCCTTACATTAACCCTAACCCTAAACTTAACCCTAACCCGAACCCTAACCCTAACCCTAAACCTAACCTTAATCCTAAACCTTATCCTTACCCTAACCCTAACCATAACCCTAACCCTAAGCCTAAACCTAACCCTAAACCTAACCCTTAGCCTTACCCTTACTCGAACCATAACCCGAAACCTAACCGTAACCCTTACCCTAACCCTAACCCTAACCCTAATCCTAACACTAACCCTAAACCTAACCGCCAACCCTAACCCTCACACTAACCCCTAACCCTAACCCTAACCATAACCATAACTCTTACCCTTTTCCTAACCCTACCCCTAACCCTAAAACTTACGCTTACCCTAACCCCTCCCTAACCCTAACCCTAATCCTAACACTTCCCCTAACCCTAATCCTAACCCTAACCCGACCCTAACCCTTACCCTTACCCTAACCTTAAACCTAACCCTAACCCTAACCCTTACCTTACATTAACCATAAACCTAATCTTAACCCTAACACGAACCCTAACCCTAACCCTAAACCTAACCTTAACCCTTACCCTTATCCTTACCCTAACCCTAACCATAACCCTAACCTAAGCCTAACCCTTACCCAAAACCTAACCCTTACCCTTACGCTAACCCTAACCCTAAACCTAACCGTAAACCTTATCCTAACCCTAACACTAACCCAAACTCTAACCTTAACTCTAACCCTTACCCTTACCCTAACCCTAACCCTAAACCTAACCCTAACCCTAACCCTAATCCTTACCCTAATCCTAAACCTAACCCTAACCCTTACCCTAACCCTAATCCTTACCCTAATCCTTACCCTAACCCTAACCCTAACCATAACACTTACCCTAACCCTAATCCTTACCCTAACCCCAACCCTAACCCTTCCCCCAACCCTAACCCTAACCCTAACCCTACCCTAACCCTTACGCTTACCCTAACCTTAAAGCTAACCCTAACATTAACCCTAACCCTTACCCTTATATTAACCCTAACCCTAACCTTAAACCTAACCCGAAACCTAACCCTAACCCTAAACCTAACCTTAATCCTAACCCTTATCCTTACCCTAACCCTAACCATAACCCTAACCCTAAGCCTAACCCTAAACCTAAACCTAACTCTTACCCTTACCCTTACGCGAACCCTAACCCGAAACCTAACCGTAACCCTTACCCTAAACCTAACCCTAACCCTAACCCTATATCTAACCCTAACCATAACCCTAACCCTAACCCTAACCCTAACACTTACCCTAACTCTAACCCTAACCATTGCCCTTACCCTAACCCTAACCATAAACTTAACCCCAACCCTAAACCTAACCCTAAACCTAACCCTTACCCTAACACTTACCCTAACCCTAACCGTAACCCTAATCCTTATCCTAACCCTAACTCTAACCCTAAAACTTACCCTAACCCTAACCCTAACCTTAACACTTAACCTTACCCTAACACTAACCCTAACCCTAACACTTACCCTAACCCTAACCCTTACCCTAACCCTAAACCTAACCCTTACCATAAGCCTAACCCTAACACTAACCCTATCCTCTAACCCTAACCCTTACCCTAACCCTAACCCTAACGCTTACCCTTACCCTAAGCTTAAACCTAACTCTAACCCTAACCCAAACCCTAACCCTTACCCTAACCCTAACCCTAACCCTAACATTAAACCTAACCCTAACCCTAACCATAACCCTAACCCTTACCCTTACCCTAACCCTAAACTTAAACCTAACCCTAACACTAACCCTAACTCTAAACTTAACCCTATCCCTAACCCTAAACCTAAACCTAACCCTAACCCTAACCCTAACCCTAACCCCTAACCCTAACCCTAACCCTAATCCTTACCCTTATCCTAACCCTAACACTTACCCTAACACTTACCCTTACCCTAAACCCTACCCTATCCCCAACCCTAACCCTAAACCTTACCCTAACCCTAACCCTAACCCTCAACTTTACCCTTACCCTAAACCTAACCCTAAACCTTACCCTAAACCTAACCCTAAACCCTACCCTAACACTAAACCTAACCCTAACCCTAACCCTAAACCTAACCCTAACACATACCCTTACCTTAACTCTAACCCTAACCTTAACTGTAACCCTAAACCTAACCCTAACCCTAACCCTATCCCATACCCAAACCCTAACCCAAACCCTAACCCTATCCCATACCCAAACCCTAACCCTAACCCTAACCCTTACCCTTACCCTAACCCTAACCCTAACCTTAATCCAACCTTAAACCTAACCCAAACGCTAACCCTAAACCTAACCCATACCCTTACCCTAACCCTAGCGCTAAACCTAACCCTAACCCTAACCCTTACCCTAACCATAACCCTAAACCTAACCCTAACATTTACCCTAACCCTACCCCTAACCATTACCCTTATCCTAACCCTAACTCTTACCCTATCCCTAACCCTAACCCTAACCCTAACCCTTACCCTAACCCTAACTCTAACCCTTAAACTTACCCTAACCCTAACCCTAACCTTAACACTTAAACTTACCCTAACCCTAACAATAATCCTAACCCTTACCTAACCCTACCCCTAAACGTAACACTTACCCTAACCTAACCCAAACCCTTACCTTAATCCTAACCCTAACACTAACCCTAACCCCTAACCCTAACCCCTAACCTAACCCTAATTCTAAACCTAATCCTAACTCTTACCCTTACCCTAACCCTAAACCTAACTCTAACCCTAACCGAAACCCTAACCCTTACCCTAACCCTAACCCTAACTCTTACACTAACCCTAACCCTAACCCTAAACTTCAACCTAACCCGAACCCTAACCATACCCCTAACCCTTACCCTTAACCTAACCCTAACCCTAAACCTAACCCTAAGCCTAACTCTAAAATTAACCCTATCCCTAACCCTAAACCTCGCCCTTACCCTAACCCTAACCCTAAACCTATCACTAACCCTAACCCTAACCCTAACCCTAACCCTTATCCTTACCCTAAACCTAACCCTAAACCTAACCCTAACCCTAACCCTAACGCCTAACCCTAACCCTAACCCTAATCCTTACCCTTATCCTTACCCTAACACTAACCCTAACCCTAACCCTAAACCTTACCCTTACCCTAAACCTAACCATAACCCGTACCCTAAACCTAACCCTAACCCTAACCCTTACCCTAGCCCTTACCCTTATCTTAACTCTTACCCTAAACCTAACCCTTACCCCTACCTTAACATTAAACCTAACACTAACCCTAACCATAACCCTAGCCCTTACCCTAACCATAACACTAAACCTAACCCTAACACATACCCTTACCCTAACTCTAACCCTAACCTTAACCGTAACCCTAAACCTAACCCTAACCCTAACCCTAACCCATACCCAAACCCTAACCCTACCATAACCCTTACCCTAACCCTAACCCTAACCTTAACCCAACCCTAAACCTAACCCTAATCCTTACCCTAACCCTAACACTAACCCTAACCCTAAGCCTACCACTTACCCTTACCCTAACCCTAACTCTAACCCTAACGCTTACACTTAACCTAACCCTAACCCTAACCCTATATCTAACCCTAACCATAACCCTAACCCTAACCCTAACCCTAACACTTACCCTAACTCTAACCCTAACCATTGCCCTTACCCTAACCCTAACCATAAACTTAACCCCAACCCTAAACCTAACCCTAAACCTAACCCTTACCCTAACACTTACCCTAACCCTAACCGTAACCCTAATCCTAACCCTTACCCTAACTCTAACCCTAAAACTTACCCTAACCCTAACCCTAACCTTAACACTTAACCTTACCCTAACACTAACCCTAACCCTAACACTTACCCTAACCCTAACCCTTACCCTAACCCTAAACCTAACCCTTTCCATAAGCCTAACCCTAACACTAACCCTATCCTCTAACCCTAACCCTTACCCTAACCCTAACCCTAACGCTTACCCTTACCCTAAGCTTAAACCTAACTCTAACCCTAACCCAAACCCTAACCCTTACCCTAACCCTAACCCTAACCCTTACCCTAACCCTAACCCTAACCCTAACATTAAACCTAACCCTAACCCTAACCCTAACCATAACCCTAACCCTTACCCTTACCCTAACCCTAAACTTAAACCTAACCCTAACCCTAACTCTAAACTTAACCCTATCCCTAACCCTAAACCTAAACCTAACCCTAACCCTAACCCTAACCCTAACCCCTAACCCTAACCCTAACCCTAATCCTTACCCTTATCCTAACCCTAACACTTACCCTAACACTTACCCTTACCCTAAACCCTACCCTATCCCCAACCCTAACCCTAAACCTTACCCTAACCCTAACCCTAACCCTCAACTTTAGCCTTACCCTAAACCTAACCCTAAACCTTACCCTAAACCTAACCCTAAACCCTACCCTAACACTAAACCTAACCCTAACCCTAACCCTAAACCTAACCCTAACACATACCCTTACCCTAACTCTAACCCTAACCTTAACTGTAACCCTAAACCTAACCCAAACCCTAACCCTATCCCATACCCAAACCCTTACCCAAACCCTAACCCTATCCCATACCCAAACCCTAACCCTAACCCTAACCCTAACCCTTACCCTTACCCTAACCCTAACCCTAACCTTAATCCAACCTTAAACCTAACCCAAACGCTAACCCTAAACCTAACCCATACCCTTACCCTAACCCTAGCGCTAAACCTAACCCTAACCCTAACCCTTACCCTAACCATAACCCTAAACCTAACCCTAACATTTACCCTAACCCTACCCCTAACCATTACCCTTATCCTAACCCTAACTCTTACCCTATCCCTAACCCTAACCCTAACCCTAACCCTTACCCTAACCCTAACTCTAACCCTTAAACTTACCCTAACCCTAACCCTAACCTTAACACTTAAACTTACCCTAACCCTAACAATAATCCTAACCCTTACCTAACCCTACCCCTAAACGTAACACTTACCCTAACCTAACCCAAACCCTTACCTTAATCCTAACCCTAACACTAACCCTAACCCCTAACCCTAACCCCTAACCTAACCCTAACTCTAACCCTAATCCTAACTCTTACCCTTACCCTAACCCTAAACCTAACTCTAACCCTAACCGAAACCCTAACCCTTACCCTAACCCTAACCCTAACTCTTACACTAACCCTAACCCTAACCCTAAACTTCAACCTAACCCGAACCCTAACCATACCCCTAACCCTTACCCTTAACCTAACCCTAACCCTAAACCTAACCCTAAGCCTAACTCTAAAATTAACCCTATCCCTAACCCTAAACCTCGCCCTTACCCTAACCCTAACCCTAAACCTATCACTAACCCTAACCCTAACCCTAACCCTAACCCTTATCCTTACCCTAAACCTAACCCTAAACCTAACCCTAACCCTAACCCTAACGCCTAACCCTAACCCTAACCCTAATCCTTACCCTTATCCTTACCCTAACACTAACCCTAACCCTAACCCTAAACCTTACCCTTATCCTAAACCTAACCATAACCCGTACCCTAAACCTAACCCTAACCCTAACCCTAACCCTAGCCCTTACCCTTATCTTAACTCTTACCCTAAACCTAACCCTTACCCCTACCTTAACATTAAACCTAACCCTAACCCTAACCATAACCCTAGCCCTTACCCTAACCATAACACTAAACCTAACCCTAACACATACCCTTACCCTAACTCTAACCCTAACCTTAACCGTAACCCTAAACCTAACCCTAACCCTAACCCTAACCCATACCCAAACCCTAACCCTACCATAACCCTTACCCTAACCCTAACCCTAACCTTAACCCAACCCTAAACCTAACCCTAATCCTTACCCTAACCCTAACACTAACCCTAACCCTAAGCCTACCACTTACCCTTACCCTAACCCTAACTCTAACCCTAACGCTTACACTTAACCTAACCCTAAACCTAACCCTAACCTTAACCCTAACCCTAAACCTAACCTCTAAAACCTAACCCTAACCGTACCCCTAACCCTAACCCTAACCATAATCATAACCCTTACCCTGATCCTAACCCTACGCCTAACCCTAAAACTTACCTTACCCTAACCAAAAACCTAACCCTAACCCTAACCCTAACCCTTCCTCTAACCCTATCCCTAACCCTAAACCTAACCGTAACCCTTACCCTTACCCTAACCCTAACACTAACCCTAAAACTTACCCTAACCCTAACCATAACCTTAACACTTAACCTTACCCTAACACTAACCCTAACACTAACCCTTACCCTAACCCTAAACCTAACCCTAAAACTTACCCTAACCCTAACCCTAACCCTAACCCTAACCGTTACCCTAACCCTAACTCTAACCCTTAAACTTACCCTAACCCTAACCCTAACCTTAACACTTAAACTTACCCTAACCCTAACAATAATCCTAAGCCTTACCTAACCCTAACCCTAACCGTAACACTTACCCTAACCTAACCCTAACCCTTACCTTAATCCTAACCCTAACACTAACCCTAATCCTAACTCTTACCCTTACCCTAACCCTAAACCTAACTCTAACCCTAACCGAAACCCTAACCCTAACCCTAACTCTTACACTAACCCTAACCCTAACCCTAAACACTTAACCTTACCCTAACTCTAACCCTAACACTAACCCTTACCCTTACCCTAACCCTAACCCTAAAACTTACCCTAACCCTAACCCTAACCCTAACCGTAACCCTTACCATAAACCTAACACTAAACCTAACCCTAACCCTTACCCTAATCCTAACCCTAACACTAATTCTAACCCCTAACCCTAACCCTTAACCAAATCCTAACACTAAACCTAATCCTAACCCTTATCCTTAACCTTACCCTAACCCTACCACTTACCCTAACCCTAACGCCAACCCTAACCTTAAACATAACCTAATATTAACCTTAACCCTAACCCTTACCCTTACCCTAACCCTAACCCTAAACCTAACCCTAACCCTAACCCTAACTCCAAACTTAACCCTATACCTAAACCTAAGCCAAGCCCTTACCTTAACCCTAACCCTAAACCTATCACTAATCCTAACCGTAACCCTAACCATTACCGTTACCCTAAACCTAACCCTAACCCTAATCCTAACCCGAAACCCTAACCCTAACCCTAACCCTAATCCTTACCCTTATCCTAACCCTAACACTAACCCTAACACTTACCCTTACCCTAAACCCTACACTATCCCTAACCCTAACCCTAACCATTACCCTAACCCTAACCTTAACCCTAAACCTTACCCTTACCCTAAACCTAACCCTAACCCTTACCCTAAACCTAACCCTAAACCTAACCCTAACCCTTACCCTCATCTTAACACTAACCCTAAACCTAACTCATCCCCTACCCTAACGCTAACCCTAAACCTAATCCTAACCCTAATCCTAACCCTAGCACATACTCTTACCCTAACCCTAACCCTAACCCATACCCTAACCCTAACCCTAATCCTAACCCTTACCCTTACCCTAACCCTAACCCTAACCTTAACCCAACCAAAACCTGACATTAACCCTAACCCTAACGCTAACCCTTACCCTTACCCTAACCCTGGCACTAAACCTAACCCTTACCCTAACCCTAACTCTTACCCTAACCCTAACCCTAACCCTAATCCTAAACCTAACCCTTACCCTTACCCTAACCCTAACCCTAACCCAAACCTAACCCTAACCCTAACACTAACCTAAACCCTAACCCTTATCATTACCCTAACCCTAACCCTAACCATAACCATAAACCTAACCCTCAACCTACACCTAACCCTAACCCTTACCCTTACCCTAACCCTAAACCTAACCTTAACCCTAAACCTAACCTTAACCCTTACCCTAACCCTAACTCTGAACCTAAACCGAACCTTAACCCTATCCCTAACCCTAACCCTAACCTAACCCTATACTTAATGCTAACTCTAACCCTAAAACTAACCCTTACCCTAAACCTAACCCTAACCCTAACCTTTACCCTTCCCCTAACCGTAACGCTCAACCTAACCGTAACCCTAACCCTAAACCCAATGCCTAACCCTAACCCTAACCGAAACCCTTACCTTACCCTAACCCTAACCCTAAACCTAAACCTTACCCTTACCTTTACCCTAACCCTAACCTTAACCCAACCCTAACCCTAAACCTTACCCTTACCCTACCACTAACACTAACCCTAACCCTTACCCTAAACCTAAGCCTATCCCTAAACCTTACCCTTTCCCTAACTCTAACCCTAACCCTAACCCTTACCGTAACCCTAACCCTAAACCTAACCCTAAACCTAACAATAACCATAACCCTAACCCTAACCTTAAACCTAACCCAAACCATAACCCTAACCCTAACCCGTACCTTTCCCTAACCCTAACCCTAAACCTAACCCTATCCCTAACCCTAACCCTGACCCTTACCCTTACCCTAACCCTAACCCTACACCTAACCCTAACCCTAACCCTAACCCTAACACCTAACCGTAACCCTAACCATAACCCTAACCCTTACCCTTACCCTAACCCTAACCCTAACCCTAACCCTAGCCCTTACCCTAACCATAACACTAAACCTAACCTTAACACATACCCTTACCCTAACTCTAACCCTAACCTTAACCGTAACCCTAAACCTAACCCTAACCCTAACCCTAACCCATACCCAAACCCTAACCCTACCATAACCCTTACCCTAACCCTAACCCTAACCTTAACCCAACCCTAAACCTAACCCTAATCCTTACCCTAACCCTAACACTAACCCTAACCCTAAGCCTAACACTTACCCTTACCCTAACCCCAACTCTAACCCTAACGCTTACACTTAACCTAACCCTAAACCTAACCCTAACCTTAACCCTAACCCTAAACCTAACCTCTAAAACCTAACCCTAACCGTACCCCTAACCCTAACCCTAACCATAATCATAACCCTTACACTGATCCTAACCCTACGCCTAACCCTAAAACTTACCTTACCCTAACCAAAAACCTAACCCTAACCCTAACCCTAACACTTCCTCTAACCCTATCCCTAACCCTAAACCTAACCGTAACCCTTACCCTTACCCTAACCCTAACACTAACCCTAAAACTTACCCTAACCCTAACCATAACCTTAACACTTAACCTTACCCTAACACTAACCCTAACACTAACCCTTACCCTAACCCTAAACCTAACCCTAAAACTTACCCTAACCCTAACCCTAACCCTAACCCTAACCCTTACCCTAACCCTAACTCTAACCCTTAAACTTACCCTAACCCTAACCCTAACCTTAACACTTAAACTTACCCTAACCCTAACAATAATCCTAACCCTTACCTAACCCTAACCCTAACCGTAACACTTACCCTAACCTAACCCTAACCCTTACCTTAATCCTAACCCTAACACTAACCCTAATCCTAACTCTTACCCTTACCCTAACCCTAAACCTAACTCTAACCCTAACCGAAACCCTAACCCTTACCCTAACCCTAACCCTAACTCTTACACTAACCCTAACCCTAACCCTAAACACTTAACCTTACCCTAACACTAACCCTAACACTAACCCTTACCCTAACCCTAACCCTAACCCTAACCCTAACCGTAACCCTTACCATAAACCTAACACTAAACCTAACCCTAACCCTTACCCTAATCCTAACCCTAACACTAATTCTAACCCCTAACCCTAACCCTTAACCAAATCCTAACACTAAACCTAATCCTAACCCTTATCCTTAACCTTACCCTAACCCTACCACTTACCCTAACCCTAACGCCAACCCTAACCTTAAACATAACCTAATATTAACCTTAACCCTAACTCTTACCCTTACCCTAACCCTAACCCTAAACCTAACCCTAACCCTAACCCTAACTCCAAACTTAACCCTATACCTAAACCTAAGCCAAGCCCTTACCTTAACCCTAACCCTAAACCTATCACTAATCCTAACCGTAACCCTAACCATTACCGTTACCCTAAACCTAACCCTAACCCTAATCCTAACCCTAAACCCTAACCCTAACCCTAACCCTAACCCTAATCCTTACCCTTATCCTAACCCTAACACTAACCCTAACACTTACCCTTACCCTAAACCCTACACTATCCCTAACCCTAACCCTAACCCTTACCCTAACCCTAACCTTAACCCTAAACCTTACCCTTACCCTAAACCTAACCCTAACCCTTACCCTAAACCTAACCCTAAACCTAACCCTAACCCTTACCCTCATCTTAACACTAACCCTAAACCTAACTCATCCCCTACCCTAACGCTAACCCTAAACCTAATCCTAACCCTAATCCTAACCCTAGCACATACTCTTACCCTAACCCTAACCCTAACCCATACCCTAACCCTAACCCTAACCCTAATCCTAACCCTTACCCTTACCCTAACCCTAACCCTAACCTTAACCCAACCAAAACCTGACATTAACCCTAACCCTAACGCTAACCCTTACCCTTACCCTAACCCTGGCACTAAACCTAACCCTAACCCTAACCCTAACTCTTACCCTAACCCTAACCCTAATCCTAAACCTAACCCTTACCCTTACCCTAACCCTAACCCTAACCCAAACCTAACCCTAACCCTAACACTAACCTAAACCCTAACCCTTATCATTACCCTAACCCTAACCCTAACCATAACCATAAACCTAACCCTCAACCTACACCTAACCCTAACCCTTACCCTTACCCTAACCCTAAACCTAACCTTAACCCTAAACCTAACCTTAACCATTACCCTAACCCTAACTCTGAACCTAAACCGAACCTTAACCCTATCCCTAACCCTAACCCTAACCTAACCCTATACTTAATGCTAACTCTAACCCTAAAACTAACCCTTACCCTAAACCTAACCCTAACCCTAACCTTTACCCTTCCCCTAACCGTAACGCTCAACCTAACCGTAACCCTAACCCTAAACCTAACGCCTAACCCTAACCCTAACCGAAACCCTTACCTTACCCTAACCCTAACCCTAAACCTAAACCTTACCCTTACCTTTACCCTAACCCTAACCTTAACCCAACCCTAACCCTAAACCTTACCCTTACCCTACCACTAACACTAACCCTAATCCTTACCCTAAACCTAAGCCTATCCCTAAACCTTACCCTTTCCCTAACTCTAACCCTAACCCTAACCCTTACCCTAACCCTAACCCTAAACCTAACCCTAAACCTAACAATAACCATAACCCGAACCCTAACCTTAAACCTAACCCAAACCATAACCCTAACCCTAACCCGTACCTTTCCCTAACCCTAACCCTAAACCTAACCCTATCCCTAACCCTAACCCTGACCCTTACCCTTACCCTAACCCTAACCCTACACCTAACCCTAACCCTAACCCTAACCCCTAAGCCTAACCCTAATCCTAACCCCTAAACCTAACCCTAACCATAACCATAACCCTTACCCTTATCCTAACCCTTCCCCTAACCCTAAAACTTACCCTTACCCTAACCCCAACCCTAACCCGAACCCTAACCCTAACCCTAAACCTAACCGTAACCCTTACCCTTACCCTTAACCTAACCCTAACACTAATCCTAACTCTACACCTAACCTTAACCGTAACCCTTACCCTTACCCTAACCCTAACCCTAACCCTAACCCTAACCGTAACCCTTACCCTAACCCTACCCCTGGACCTAACCCTAACCCTAACCCTAACCCTAACACTTACACTAACCCTAACCCTAACCCTAATCCTAACCCTTACCCTAATCTTAACCCTAACACTAACCCTAATCCCTAACCCTAACCCTTAACCTAACCCTAACCCTAACACTAACCCTAACGTTACCCTTACCCTAAACCTAAACCTAACCCTAAAATTAACCCTAACCCTAACTCTAAACTTAAACCTATCCCTAACCCTAACACTCGCCATTATCCTAACCCTAACCCTAAACCTATCACTTACCCTTACCCTAACAATCACCCTTACCCTTACCCTAAACCTAACCCTAAACCTAACCCTAATCCTAACCCTAACCCTAACCCCTAACCCTAAACCTAACCCTAATCCTTACCATTATCCTAACCCTAACACTAACCCTAACACTTACCCTTACCCTAAACCCTACCCTATCCCTAACCCTAACCCTAACCCTTACCCTAACAATAATCCTAACCCTAACCCTAAAACTTACCCTTACCCTAAACCTAACCCTAACACTAACCCTAAAACTTACCCTTACCTTCAACCTAACCCTTAACCTAACCCTTACCCCTACCCTAATGCTAACCCTAACCCTAACACATACCTGTACCCTAACACTAACCCTAACCTTAACCGTAACCCTAAACCTAACCCTAACCCTTACCCTAACCCAAACCCTAACCCTAACCCTAACCCTATTCCTTACTCTTACCCTAACAACAACCCTAATCTTAACACAAACCTAACCCTAACCCTAACCCTAACCCTTACCCTAACCCTAGGGCTAAACCTAACCCTAACCCTAACCCTAACCCTAACCCTAACCATAACAGTAATCCTAATCCTAACCATTACCCTTACCCTAACCCTAACCCTAAACCTAACCTTAACCCTAACCCTAACCCTAACCCTAACCTTTACCCTAACCCTTATCCTTACCCTAACCCTAAACCTAACCCTAACCCTAAACCTAACCCT
Organism: Megascapheus bottae; assembly: GCA_024803745.1. Classification (NCBI taxonomy): domain Eukaryota; kingdom Metazoa; phylum Chordata; class Mammalia; order Rodentia; family Geomyidae; genus Megascapheus; species Megascapheus bottae. The sequence goes on from JANJXV010000576.1 coordinate 26,795, forward strand.
AAACCTAACCCTAACCCTGGCCCTAAACCTAACCCTAACCCTAACACTAATCCTAACACTTACCCTAAACCTAACCCTAACCATTGCCCTTATCCTAACCCTAACCCTAAACTTAACCCCAACCCTAACCGTAACCCTTACCGTAACACTTACCCAAACCGTAACCCTAAACCTAACCCTAACCCTCACCCTAACCCTAACTTTAACCCTAAAACTTACCCTAACCCTAACCCTAACCCTAACCCTTAACCTTAGCCTAACCCTAACCCTAACCCTAACCTTAACCCAACGCTAAACCTAACCCTAATCCTAAATCTAACCCTTACCCTTTCCCTAACCCTAGTCCTAAACCTTACCCTAACCCCAACGCTAACCCTTAACCTAACCCTAACCATAATCCTAACCCTAACCCTTACCCTTACCCTAACCCTAACCCTAACCCTAACCTAACTCTAACCCTAACCTTAACCCTAACGCTTATCCTTACCCTAATCCTAACCCTAAACCTAACCTTAACCCTAAACCTAATCCTTGCCCTTACCCTAACCCTAACTCTAAACCTAACCCTAACCCTTACCCTAACACTAACCCTAACCCTAACCTAACACTTACCGTTACCCTAACCCTAACCCTAACCCTTACCCTTACCCTAACCCTAACCCTAACCCTTACTCTTACCCTTACCCTAACACTAACCCTAACCCTAACCGTAAACCTAACCCTAACCCTACCCCTAACCCTTACCCGTTCCCTATCCCTAACCCTAAACCTAACCCTTACCCTTACCCTAACCGTAAACTTAACCCTAAACCTAACCCTAACACTAAGCCTAAGCTTAACCCTAACCCTAAACCTAAGGCTTACCCTTACTCTAACCCTAAACCTAACCCTAAACCTAACCCTAACCCTAACCCTAACCCCTAACCCTAAACCTAACCCTAATCCTTACCCTTATCCTAACGCTAACACTAACCCTAACACTTACCCTTACCCTAAACCCTACCCTATCCCTAACCCTAACCCTAACCCTTACCCTAACAATAACCCTAACCCTAACCCTAAAACTTACCCTTACCCTAAACCTAACCCTAACCATTACCCTAAACCTAACCCTAACCCTAACCCTAAAACTTACCCTTACCTTCAACCTAACCCTTAACCTAACACTTACCAATACCCTAACGCTAACCCTAACCCTAACCCTAACACATACCTGTACCCTAACACTAACCCTAACCTTAACCATAACCCTAAACCTAACCCTAATCCTTACCCTAACCCAAACCCTAACCCTAACCCTAACCCTATTCCTTACCCTTACCCTAACAATAACCCTAACCTTAACACAAACCTAAACCTAACCCTAACCCTAACCCTTACCCTTACCCTAAACCTAGCGCTAAACCTAACCCTAACCCTAACCCTAACCATAACCATAACAGTAATCCTAATCCTAACCATTACCCTTACCGTAACCCTAACCCTAAACCTAACCGTAACCCTAACCCTAACCCTAACCTTTACCCTAACCCTTATCCTTACCCTAACCCTAAACCTAACCCTAACCCTGGCCCTAACCCTAACCCTAACCCTAACACTAATCCGAACACTTACCCTAAACCTAACCCTAACCATTGCCCTTATCCTAACCCTAACCCTAAACTTAACCCCATCCCTAAACCTTACCCTAACCGTAACCATTACCCTAACACTTGCCCTAACCGTAACTCTAAACCTAACCCTAACCCTCACCCTAACCCTAACTCTAACCCTAAAACTTACCCTAACTCTAACCCTAACCCTAACCCTTAACCTTAGCCTAACCCTAACCCTAACCCTAACCTTAACCCAACGCTAAACCTAACCCTAATCCTAAATCTAACCCTTACCCTTACCCTAACCCTAGTCCTAAACCTTACCCTAACCCCAACCCTAACCCTTAACCTAACCCTAACCATAATCCTAACCCTAACCCGTACCCTTACCCTAACCCTAACCCTAACCCTAACTCTAAACTTAACCCTATCCCTAACCCTATACCTAACACCTACCCTTACCCTAAAACTAACCCTAAACCTAACCCTAACCCTAACCCTAACCCCTAACCCTAACCCTAACTCTAATCCGTACCCTTATCCTAACCCTAACACTAACACTAACACTTACCCTTACCCTAAACCCTACCCTATCCCTAACCCTAACCCTAACCCTTACCCTAACCCTAACCCTAACCCTAACCCTAAACCTTACCCTTACCCTAAACCTAATCCTAACCCTTACCATAATCCTAACCCTAACCCTAGCCTTAACCGTAACCCTAAACCTAACCCTAACCATAGCCCTTATCCTTACCCTAACCCTAACCCTAACCATAACCCTTACCCTTACCCTAACCCTAACCTTAACGCAACCCTAAACCTAACCCTAACCCTAACCCTAACACTTACACTTATCCAAACCCTAGCGCTAAACCTAACCCTAACCCTAACCCTAACCCTTACCCTAAACCTAACCCTAATCCTACCTCTAACCCTTACCCTTACCCTAACCCTAACCCTAAACCTAACCCTCATCCTAACCCTAACCCTAACCTTAACCATAAACCTTATCCTTAACCTAACCCTAACCTTAACCCTAACACTAAACCTAACCCTAAAACTAAACCTAACCCTTACCCTTACCCTAACCCTAACCCTAATCCTAACCCTAAACCTAACCCTAACCCTAACCCTAACACTAACCCTTACCCTTCCCCTAACCCTAACCCTAACCCTTACCCTTACCCTAACATTAACCCTAACCCTAACCCTAACGCTTACTCTAACCCTAAGCCTAACCCTAACCCTAAACCTAATCCTAACCCTAACCCTAACCCTTACCTTTACCCTAACCCTAAACCTAAACGTAACCCTAACCCTTACTCTTACCCTTACCCTCACCTAAACTTAAACCTAACCCTAACCCTAACCCTAACCTTAACCGTAAACCCTTATCCTTACCCTAACCCTAACCCTAACCATAAACCTACCCCTAACCCTAACCTTAACCCTAACAGTTTCCCTTAACCTAAACCTAACCCTAACCATAAACCTAACATTAACCCTAAACTTAACCATTATCCTTACCCTAACCGTAAGCCTAAAACTAACCCTAACCGTAACCCTAAACCTAACCCCTACCCCTGTCCCTACCCCTTACCCTTACCCTAACCCTAACTCTAACCCTAACCCTAACACTCACCCTAACCCTCACCCTAACCATTACCCTTATATTAAACCTGACCTAAACTTAACCCCAACCGTAAACCTAACCCTAACCCTAACCCTTAACCTAACACTTACCCTTACCCTAACCCTAACCCTAACCCTTACCCTTACCCTAACTTTAAACCTAAATCTAACCCTAAACCTAACCCTAACCCTTACCCTAACCCTAACCCTAACTCTTACCCTAATCCTAACCCTAACCCTAACCCTAACCTTAAACCTAACCATAACCATAACCCCAAACCTAACCCTTACCCTTACCTTAAACCTAACCCTAAGCCTAAACCTAACCCTAACCCTAACTCTAAACTTAACCCTAACCCTAACCCTAACCCTTGCCCTTACCCTAACCCTAACCCTAACCCTATCACTAACCCTAACCCTAACCCTAACCCTTAACCTTAACCTAACCCTAACCCTATCCCTAACCTTAACCCAAGCCTAAACCTAACCCTAATCCTAACTCAAATCCTTACCCTTACCCTAACCCTAGCCCTAAACATGATCCTAACCCCAACCCTAACCCTTACCCTAACCCTAACCATAATCCTAACCCTAACCCTTACCCTTATGCTAACCCTAACCCTAACCTAATCCTAAACCTAACTCTAAGCATAACCTTAACCCTAACACTTATCCTTACCCTAATCCTAACCCTAAACGTAACCCTAACCGTAGACCTAACCCTTGCCCTTACCCTAACCCTAACTCTAAAACTAACCCTAACCCTTACCCTAACACTAACCCTAACCCTAACCCTAACCCTAACCCTAAACCTAACCGTACCCCTACCCCTAACCCTTACCCTTTCCCTAACACTAACCCTAAACCTAACCCTTACCCTTACCCTAACCCTAAACCTAACCCTAAATCTAACCCTAACCCTAACCCTAACCATAACCTTAACCCAATCCTAACCCTAACCCTAACCCTTACCCTCACACTAACCCTAACCCTAATCCTTACCCTAACCCTAACCCTATCCCTAACGCTTACCCTTTCCCTAACCATAACCCTAACCCTTACATTTACCCTAACCCTAAACTGAACCCTAACCCTAACACTAAGCCTAAGCTTAAACCTAACCCAAACCCTAACCCTAACCCTAACCCGTACCTTTCCCTAACCCTAACCCTAAACCTAACCCTAACCCTAACCCTAATCCTGACCCTTACCCTTACCCTAACCCTAACCCTAACCCTACACCTAACCCTAACCCTAACCCTAACACTTAACCCTAACCCCAACCCTAACCCTTACCCTTACCCTTACCCTAACCCTAACCATAACTCTGACCCTTACCATTACCCTAACCCTAACCCTAACCTTAACTTCAAACCTAAACCTAACCCTAACCCTAAACATAACCCTTAACCTAATTCTAATCCTTACCCTAACCCTAAGCCTAAACTTAATCCTAGGCCTAACACTTAACCTTACCCTAACCCTAACCCTAACCCTAACGCTTACCCTTACCCTAACCCTAAACCTAACTCTGACCGTAACACTAACCATAAACGTAACTGCCAACCCTAACTCTCACACTAACCCCTAACCCTATCCCTAACCATAACCATAACCCTTACCCTTTTCCTAAACCTGCCCCTAACCCTAAAACTTACTCTTATCCTAACCTCTCCCTAATTCTAACCTTAACCTAAACTTTCCCCTAACCCTAACCCTAACCCTAACCCGACCCTAACCCTTACCCTTACCCTAACCTTAAACCTAACCCTAACCCTAACCCTAACACTTACCCTTACACTAACCCTAACCCTAATCTTAACCCCAACCCGAACCCTAACCCTAACCCTAACCCTAAACCGAACCTTAACCCTAACCCTTATCCTTACCCTAACCCTAACCCTAAGCCTAACCCTAACCCAAAACCTAACCGTTACCCTTACGCTAACCCTAACCCTAAACCTAACCGTAAACCTTACCCTAACCCTAACACTAATCCTAACTGTAACCCTAACCTTAACCCAAACCATTACACTTACCCTAACCCTAACCCTAAACCTAACCCTAAACCTAACCCTAACCCTAACCCTAATCCTTACCCTAATCCTAACCCTAACCATAACCCTTACCCTAACCCTAATACTTACCCTAAACCTAACCCTACCCATAACCCTTACCCTAACCCTAATCCTTACCCTAACCCTAACCCTAACCCTAACCCTTCCCCTAACCCTAACCCTAACCCTAACCCTACACTAACCCTTACCCTTACCCTAACCTTAAAGATAACCCTAACCCTAACCCTAACCCTTACCCTTACATTAACCCTAAACCTAACCTTAACCCTAACCCGAACCCTAACCCTAACCCTAAACCTAACCTTAATCCTAACCCTTATCCTTAACCTAACCCTAACCATAACCCTAACCCTAAGCCTAACCCTAACGCTAACCCTAACCCTAACCCTAACCATTGCCTTATCCTAACTCTAACCCTAAACTTAACCCCAACCCTAAACCTAACCCTAACCCTAAACCTTACCCTAACACTTACCCTAACCGTAACACTAACCCTAACCTTAACCCTACGCTAACCCTAACTCTAACCCTAAAACTTACCCTAACTCTTACCCTAACCGTAACCCTAACCCTAACCCTAACCCTTACCCTAACCCTAACTCTAACCCTAAAACTTACCCTAACCCTAACCCTAACCTTAACACTTAACCTTACCCTAACCCTAACCCTAACCCAAACCCTTACCCTTAACCTTACCCTAACACTAACCCTAACCCTAAACCTAACCCTACCCCTACAACTAACCCTTACCCTTTCCCTAACACTAACCCTAAAACTAACCCTTACCCTTACCCTAACCCTAAACCTAACCCTAACCCTAACCCTAACCCTAACCCTAACCTTAACCCAATCCTAACCCTAAACCTAACCCTTACCCTCACACTAACCCTAACCCTAACACTTACCCTTCCCTAACACTAAACCTCACCCTTACCCTTACCCTTACGCTTACCCTAACACTAACCCTAACCCTAACCCTAAACCTAACCCTAACCCTACCCCTAACGCTTACCCTTTCCCTAACACTAACCCTAAACCTAACCCTTACCCTTACCCTAACCCTAAACCTAACCCTAAACCTAACCCTAACCCTAACCCTAACCTTAATCCAATCCTAACCCTAACCCTAACCCTTACCCTCACACTAACCCTAACCCTAATCCTTACCCTAACCCTAACCCTATCCCTAACCCTTACACTTTCCCAAACCCTAACCCTAACCCTTATCTTTACCCTAACCCTAAACCTAACCCTAACCCTAACACTAAGCCTAAGCTTAAACCTAACCCAAACCCTAACCCTAACCCTAACCCGTACCTTTCCCTAACCCTAACCCTAAACCTAACCCTAACGCTAACCCTAACCCTGACCCTTACCCTTACCCTAACCCTAACCCTACACCTAACCCTAACCCTAACCCTAACACTTAACCCTAACCCTAACCCTTACCCTTACCCTAACCCTAACCCTAACTCTCACCGTTACCATTACCCTAACCCTAATCCTAAACTTAACCCCAAACCTAAACCTAAACATAACCCTAACCATAAACCTTAACCTAACTCTAATCCTTACCCTAACCCTAACCCTAGGCCTAACACTTACCCTTACCCTAACCCTAACCCTAACCCTAACTCTTACCCTTACCCTAATCCTAAACCTAACCCTGACCCTAACACTAACCCTAAACCTAACAGCCAACCCTAACCCTCACACTAACCCCTAACCCTATCCCTAACCATAACCATAACCCTTACCCTTTTCCTAACCCTACCCCTAACCCTAAAACTTACGCTTATCCTAACCCCTCCCTAACTCTAACCTTAACCCTAACCCTTCCCCTAACCCTGACCCTAACCCTAACCCTAACCCGACCCTAACCCTTACCCTTACCCTAACCTTAAACCTAACCCTAACCCTAACCCTAACCCTTACCCTTACACTAACCCTAACCCTAATCTTAACCCCAACCCGAACCCAAACCCAACCCTAAACCGAACCTTAACCCTAACCCTTATCCTTACCCTAACCCTAACCCTAACCCTAACCCTAAGCCTAAACCTAACCCAAAACCTACCCTTACGCTTACGCTAACACTAACCCTAAACCTAACCGTAAACCTTAACCTAACGCTAACACTAATCCTAACTCTAACCCTAACCTTAACTCAAACCCTTACCCTTACCCTAACCCTAACCCTAAAACTAACCCTAAACCTAAACCTAACCCTAACCCTAATCCTTACCCTAATCCTAACCCTAACCATAACCCTTACCCTAACCCTAATCCTTACCCTAATCCTTACCCTAACCCTAACCGTAACCATAACCCTTACCCTAAACCTAATTCTTACCCTAACCCTAACCCTAACCCTAAACCTTCCCCTAACCCTAACCCTAACCCTAACCCTAACCCTACCCTAACCCTTACCCTTACCCTAACCTTAAAGCTAACCCGAACCCTAACCCTAACCCTTACCCTTACATTAACCCTAACCCTAACCTTAACCCTAACCCGAACCCTAACCCTAACCCTAAACCTAACCTTAATCCTAACTCTTATCCTTACCCTAACCCTAACCATAACCCTAACCCTAAGCCTAACCCTAACCCTAAACCTAACCCTTACCCTTACCCTTATGCGAACCCTAACCCAAAACCTAATCGTAACCCTTACTCTAACCCTAACCCTAAACCTAACCCTAACCCTAACCCTAACCCTAACCCTTATCCTAAAACTAACCCTGGCCCTCACCCTAACCCTAACCCTAACCCTAACCCTAACACTTACCCTAACCCTAACCCTAAACATTGCCCTTATCCTAACCCTAACCCTAAACTTAACCCCAACCCTAAACCTATACCTAACCCTAAACCTTACCCTAACACTTACACTAACCGTAACCGAAACCCTAACCCTAACCCTTACCCTAACCCTAACTCTAACCCTAAAACTTACCCTAACCCTAACCCTAACCTTAACACTTAACCTTACCCTAACCCTAACCCTAACCCTTACCCTAACCCTAACCCTAACCCTAACACTTACCCTAAACCTAACCCTTACCCTAACCCTAACCCTAACCCTAACCCTTACCATAATCCTAACCCTAACACTAACCCTAACCTCTAACCCTAACCCTTAACCTAACCCTAAACCTAACCCTAGCCCTTACCCTTACCCTAACCCTAAACCTAACTCTAACCCTAACCCAAACCCTAACCCTTACCCTAACCCTAACCCTAAACCTTACCATAACCCTAACCCTAACCCTATCCTTAAACCTAACCCTAACCCTAACCATAACCCTAACCCTTACCCTTACCCTAACCCTAACCCTAACTCCCACCCTTACCATTACCCTAACCCTAACCCTAACCTTAACCCCAAACCTAAACCTAAACCTAACCCTAACCATAACTCTTAACCTAACTTTAATCCTTACCCTAACCCTAACCCTAACCCTAGGCCTAACACTTACCCTTACCCTAACCCTAACCCTAACCCTAACGCTTACCCTTACCCTAACCCTAAAACTAACCCTGACCCTAATACTAACCATAAACCTAACTGCCAACCCTAACCCTCACACTAACCCCTAAGCGTATCCCTAACCATAACCATAACACTTACCCTTTTCCTAACCCTACCACTAAACCTAAAACTTATGCTTATCCTAACCCCTCCCTAACTCTAACCTTAACCCTAACCCTTCCCCTAACCCTAACCCTAACCCTAACCATAACCCTTACCCTTACACTAACCCTAATCCTAATCTTAACCCCAACCCGAACCCTAACCCAACCCTAAACCGAACCTTAACCCTAACCCTTATCCTTACCCTAACACTAACCCTAGCCCTTACCCTTACCCTAACCCTAACCCTATCCCTAACCCTTACCCTTCCCCTAACCCAAACCCTAACCCTTACCTTTACCCTAACCCTAAACCTGACCCTAAACCTAATCCTAACCCTAACACTAACCCGAAGCTTAAACCTAACCCAAACCCTAACCCTAGCCCTAACCCGCAACTTTCCCTAACACTAACCCTAAACCTAACACTAACCCTAACCCTAACCCTGACCCTTACCCTTACCCTAACCCTAACCCTTCACCTAACCCTAACCCTAACCCTAACACCTAAACCTAACCCTAACCCTTAACCTTACCCTAACCCTAACCCTAACTCTGACCCTTACCATTACCCCAACCCTAACCCTAAACTTAACCCCAACCCTAAACCTAACCCTAACCCTAACCCAAACCCTAGGCCTAACACTTACCCTTAACCTAACACTAACCCTAACCCTAACGCTTACCCTTACCCTAACCCTAAACCTAACCCTGACCCTCACACTAACCCTAAACCTAACCGCCAACCCTAATCCTCACACTAACACATAACCCCATCACAAACCATAACCTAACCCTTACCCTTTTCCTAACCCTACCCCTAACCCTAAAACTTACGCTTACCTTTACCCCTTCCTAACACTAACACTAACCCTAACCCTTCCCCTAACCCTAACCCTAACCTTAACCCAACCGTAACCCTTACCCTTACCCTTGCCCTAACCTTAAACCTAACCCTAACCCTAACCCTTACCTTACACTAACCCTAACCCTAATCTTAACCCTAACACGAACCCTAACCCTAAACCTAACCTCAACCCTAACCCTTATCCTTACCCTAACCCTCACCATAACCCTAACGCTAACCCTAACCCTAACCCAAAACCTAACCCTTACCCTTACGCTAACCCTAACCCTAAACCTAACCCTAACCCTAACCCTAATCCTTACCCTAATCCTAACCCTAACCATAACCCTTACCCTAACCCTAATCCTTACCCTAAAACTTACCCTAAACCTAACCCTACCCATAACCCTTACCCTAACCCTAATCCTTACCCTAACCCTAACCCTAACCCTAACCCTAACCCTTCCCCTAACCCTAACCCTAACCCTAACCCTACCCTAACCCTTACCCTTACCCTAACCTTAAACCTAAACCTAACCCTAACTCTAAACCTTACCCTAACCCTAACTCTGAACCTAAACCGAACCTTAACCCTATCCCTAACCCTAACCCTAACCTAACCCTATACTTAATGCTAACTCTAACCCTAAAACTAACCCTTACCCTAAACCTAACCCTAACCCTAACCTTTACCCTTCCCCTAACTGTAACGCTCAACCTAACCGTAACCCTAACCCTAAACCTAACGCCTAACCCTAACCCTAACCGAAACCCTTACCTTAACCTAACCCTAACCCTAACCCTAAACCTTACCCTTACCATTACCCTAACCCTAACCATAACCCAACCCTAACCCTAAACCTAATCCTTACCCTACCACTAACACTAACCCTAATCCTTACCCTAAACCTAAGCCTATCCCTAACCCTTACCCTTTCCCTAACTCTAACCCTAACCCTAACCCTTACCCTAACCCTAAACCTAACCCTAAACCTAACAATAACCTTAACCCTAACCCTAACCTTAAACCTAACCCAAACCATAATCCTAACCCTAACCCGTACCTTTCCCTAACCCTAACCCTAAACCTAACCCAATCCCTAACCCTAACCCTGACCCTTACCCTTACCCTAACCCTAACCCTACAACTAACCCTAACCCTAACCCTAACCCTAACACCTAACCCAACCCTAACCATAACCCTAACCCTTACCCTTACCCTAACCCTAACCCTAACCCTGACCCTTACCATTACCCTAACCCTAACCCTAACCTTAGCCCCAACCCTAAACCTGACCCTAACCCTAACCCTAACAATTAACCTAACCCTAATCCTTACCCTAGCCCTATCCCTAAGCATAACACTTACCCTTACACTAATCCTAACCCTAACCCTAACGCTTACCCTTACCCTAACCCTAACCCTAACCCTAACCCCTATCCCTAACCCTAATCCTAACCCCTAAACCTAACCCGAACCATAACCATAACCCTTACCGTTATCCTAACCCTACCCCTAACCCTAAAACTTACACTTACCCTAACCCCAACCCTAACCCGAACCCTAACCCTAACCCTAAACCTAACCGTAACCCTTACCCTTACCCTTAACCTAACCCTAACACTAATCCTAACTCTAAACCTAACCTTAACCGTAACCGTTACCCTTACCCTAACCCTAACCCTAACCCTAACCCTAAACCTAACCGTAACCCTAACCGTAACCCTTACCCTAACCCTACCCCTGGCCCTAACCCTAACCCTAACCCTAACCCTAACACTTACACTAACCCTAATCCTAACCCTAACACTAACCCTATCCCCTAACCCTAACCCTTAACCCAACCCTAACCCTACACTAACCCTAACGTTATCCTTACCCTAAACCTAAACCTAACTATAACCTTAACCCAAACCCTAACCCTAACACTAACACTAACCCTAACCCTTACCCTAAGCCTAACCCTAACTCTAACCTTAAACCTAACCCTAACCCTAACCATAAGCCTAACCCTTACCCTTACCTTAACCCTAACCCTAAACCTAACCCTAACCCTAACTCTAAATCTAAACTTAAACCTATCCCTAACCCTAACACTCGCCATTACCCTAATCCTAACCCTAAACCTATCACTAACCCTTACCCTAACCCTCACCCTTACCCTTACCCTAAACCTAACCCTAAACCTAACCCTAACCCTAACCCTAACCCTAACCCCTAACCCTAAACCTAACCCTAATCCTTACCCTTATCCTAACCCTAACACTAACCCTAACACTTACCCTTACCCTAAACCCTACCCTATCCCTAACCCTAACCCTAACCCTTACCCTAACAATAACCCTAAACCTAACCCTAAACCTTACCCTTACCCTAAACCTAACCCTAACCCTAACCCTAAAACTTACCCTTACCTTCAACCTAACCCTTAACCTAACCCTAACCCCTACCCTAACGCTAACCCTAACCCTAACCCTAACACATACCTGTACCCTAACACTAACCCTAACCTTAACCGTAACCCTAAACCTAACCTTAACCCTTACCCTAACCCAAACCCTAACAATAACCCTAACCCTATTCCTTACCCTTACCCTAACAATAACCCTAACCTTAACACAAACCTAACCCTAAACCTAACCCTAACCCTAACCCTAACCCTAACCCCTAACCCTAAACCTAACCCTAATCCTTACCCTTATCCTAACCCTAACACTAACCCTAACACTTACCCTTACCCTAAACCCTACCCTATCCCTAACCCTAACCCTAACCCTTACCCTAACAATAACCCTAACCCTAACCCTAAACCTTACCCTTACCCTAAACCTAACCCTAACCCTAACCCTAACACATACCTGTACCCTAACACTAACCCTAACCTTAACCGTAACCCTAAACCTAACCCTAACCCTTACCCTAACCCAAACCCTAACCCTAACCCTAACCTTATTCCTTACCCTTACACTAACAATAACCCTAACCTTAACACAAACCTAAACCTAACCCTAAACCTAACCCTTACTCTTACCCTAACCCTAGCGCTAAACCTAACCCTAAACCTAACCCTAACCCTAACCATAACCATAACAGTAATCCTAATCCTAACCATTACCCTTACCCTAACCCTAAACCTAAACCTAACCCTAACCCTAACCCTAACCCTAACCTTTACCCTAACCCTTATCCTTACCCGAACCCTAAACCTGACCCTAACCCTAAACCTAACCCTAAACCTAACCCTAACCCTGGCCCTAACCCTAACCCTAACCCTAACACTAATCCTAACACTTACCCTAAACCTAACCCTAACCATTGCCCTTATCCTAACCCTAACCCTAAACTTAACCCCAACCCTAAACCTAACCCTAACCGTAACACTTACCCTAACACTTACCCTAACCGTAACCCTAAACCTAACCCTAACCCTCACGCTAACCCTAACTCTAACCCTAAAACTTACCATAACCCTAACCCTAACCCGAACCTTTACCCCAACCCTAAACCTAACCCTAAGCCTAACCCTAACCCTAGGCCTAACACTTACCCTTACCCTAACCCTAAACCTAACCCTGACTCTAACACTAACCCTAAACCTAACCGCCAACCCTAACCCTCACACTAACCCCTAACCCTATCCCTAACCATAGCCATAACCCTTACACTTTTCCTAACCCTACCCCTAACCCTTAAACTTACGCTTATCCTAACCCCTCCCTAACTCTAACCTTAACCCTAACCCTTCCCCTAACCCTAACCCCAACCCTAACCCGACCCTAACCCTTACCCTTACATTAAACTTAAACCTAACCCTAACCCGAACCCTAACCCTTACCCTTACACTAACCCTAACCCTAATCTTAACCCTAACCCAACAGTAAACCGAACCTTATCCCTAACCCATATCCTTATCCTAACCCTAGCCATAACCCTAACCCTAAGCCTAAACCTAACCCAAAACCTACCCTTACTCTTACGCTAACCCTAACCCTAACCCTTACCATTACCCTAACACTAACCCTAACCCTAACCATAACCCTAACCCTAATGCTAAACCTAACCCTAACCCTAACACTAACCCTTACCCTGACCCTAACCCTAACCCTAACACTAACCCTAACCATAAACCTAATCCTAACCCTAACCCTAACCGTAACCCTAACCCTTAACCTAATCCTAACACTAACCATAACCCTTACCCTAACCCTAATCCTTACCCTAATCCTTACCCTAAACCTAACCCTAACCATAACCCTTACCCTAACCCATATCCTTACCATAACCCTAACCCTAACCCTAACCCTAACCCTTTCCCTAACCCTAACCCTAACCCTACCCTAAACCTTACCCTTACCCTAACCTTAAACCTAACCCAAACCCTAACCCTTACCCTTACCCTTACATTAACCCTAACCCTAAACTTAACCCTGACCCGAACCCTAACCCTAACCCTAAACCTAACCTTAATCCTAACCCTTACCGTTACCCTTATGCGAACCCTAACCCGAAACCTAACCGTAACCCTTACCCTAACCCTAACCCTAACCATAACCATAACCCTTAACCTAACCCTAACAATAACCCTAACCCTAACCCTTACCCTAACCCTAACCCTGGCCCTAACCCTAACCCTAAACCTAACCCTAACCCTAACACTTACCCTAACCCTAACCCTAACCATTGCCCTTATCCTAACCCTTACCCTAAACTTAATCCCAACCCTAACCCTAACCCTAACCCTTACCCTAACACTTACCCTAACCCTAACCCTAACCTTAACCCTTACCCTAACCCTAAATCTAACCCTAAAACTTACCCTAAACCTAACCCGAATCTTAACACTTAACCTTACCCTAACCCTAACCCTAACCCTTACCCTAACCCTAACCCTTACCCTAATCCTAATCCTAACCCTAACCCTAACCCTTACCCTAATCCTAACCATAACACTAACCCTAACCTCTAACTTTAACCCTTAACCTAACCCTAAACCTAACCCTAACCCTTACCCTTAAACTTACCCTAAACTAACCTAATTCTAACCCTAACCCAAACCGTAACCCTTACCCTAACCCTAACCCTAACACTTACCCTAACCCTAACCCTAACCTTAAACCTAACCCTAACCCTAACCATAATCCTAACCCTTACCCTAACCCTAACCCTAACCCTAACCTTAACCCAACCCTAAACCTAACCCAAACCCTAACCCTAACCCTTACCCTTACCCTAACCCTAGCGCTAAACCTAACCCTAACCCTAACACTAACCATAACCCTTACCCTAACCCTAACCCTACCCTAACCCTAAACCTAACCCTAACACTTACCCTAACCCTACCCCTAACCATTACCCTTATCCTAACCCTAACTCATACCCTACCCCTAACCCTAACCCTTACCCTAACACTTACCCTAACCCTAACCCTAACCCTAAACTTACCCTTACCCTAACCCTAACTCTAACCCTTAAACTTACCCTAACCCTAACCCTAACCTTAACACTTAAACTTACCCTAACCCTAACAATAACCCTAACCCTTACCTAACCCTAACCCTAACCCTAACACTTCCCCTAAACCTAACCCTAACCCTTACCCTAATCCTAACCCTAACCCTTACCTTAATCCTAACCCTAACACTAACCCTAACCCCTAACCGAACCCTAACCCTAAACCTAACCCTTACCCTTACCCTTAGGCTAACCCTAACCCTTACCTGAACCCTAAACCTAACCCTAACCCTAACCCTAACCCGTAACTTTCCCTAACCCTAACCCTAACCCTAACCCTAAACCTAACCCTGACCCTTACCCTTGCCCTAACCCTAACCCTTACCCTACACCTAACCCTAACCCTAACCCTAACCCTAACGCTAAACCTAACCCTAACCTTAACCCTGACCCTTACCCTAACCCTAACCCTAACCATAAAATTAACCCCAGCCCTAACCTAACCCTAACCCTAACTCTTACCCTAACACTTACCCTAACGCTAACCCTAACACTTACCCTTACCCTAACCCTAACTCTAACCCTAAAACTTACCCTTACCCTAACCCTAACCTTAACACTTAACTTTACCCTAAGCCTAACCCTAACCCTTACCCTAACCCTAACCCTACCCCTAACACTTACACTAACCCTAACCTTACCCTAACCCTAACCCTTACCCTAATCCTAATCATAACACTAACCCTAACCTCTAACCCTAACCCTTAACCTAACCCTAACCCTAACCCTAACCCTTACCCTTATCTTAACCCTAACCCTAATCCTAACCTTAACCCTAAACCTTATCCTTATCATAAACCTAACCCTAACACTTACTCTAACACTTACCCTTACCTTAAACCTTACCCTATCCCTAACCCAAACCCTAACCCTAACCCTTTCCCTAACCATAACCCTAACCCTAACACTAACCCTAAACCTTCCCCTTACCCTAAACCTAACCCTAACCCTTACCCTAAACCTAACCCAAACCCTAACCCTTACCCTTATCTTAACCCTAAACCTAAACTTAACCCTTACCCCTACCCTAACACTAACCCTAACCCTAACCCTAAACCTAAACCTAACTCTAACACATACCCTTACCCTAACTCTAACCCTAACCTTAAACGTAACCCTAAACCTAATCGTAATCATAACCCTAAACCATACCATAACCCTAACCGTAACCCTAAACTTTACCCTTACCCTTACCCTTACCCTAACCCTAACCCTAACCTTAACCCAACCCTAAACCTAACCCAAACCCTAACCCTAACCCTAACCCTTAACCTTACACTAACACTAGGGCTAAACCTAACACTAACCCTAACCCTAACCGTAACCCTTACCCTAACCCTAACCCTAACCCTAACCCTAACACTTACCCTAAACCTACCCCTAACCATTAAACTTATCCTAACCCTAACCCTAAACTTAACCACAACCCTAAACCTAACCCTAACCCTAACCCTTACCCTAACACTTACCCTAACCCTAACCCTAACACTAACCCTTACCCTAACCCTAAACCTAACTCTAATCCTAACCTTAACCCTAACCCTAACCCTTACCCTAACTCTAACCCTAACCCTTACCCTAAACCTAACCCTAACCCTAACCCTAACCTTAAACCTAACCATAAGCATAACCCCAAACCAAACCCTTACTCTTACTCTAACCCTAACCCTTACCCTAACTCTAACCCTAACCCTTACCCTAAACCTAACCCTAACCCTAACCCTAACCTTAAACCTAACCATAAGCACAACCCCAAACCGAACCCTTACTCTTACCCTAACCCTAACCCTAAGCCTAACCCTAACCCTAACCCTAACCCTAACTCTAACCTTAACCCTAACACTAACCCTAACCCCTGCCCTTACCATAACCCTAACCCTAAACGTATCACTAACCCTATCCCTAACCCTAACCCTTAACCTTTACCTAATTCTAACCCTAACCCTAACCCCTATCCCTAACACTAACCCTAACCCTTACCCTTATCCTAACCGTAACCCTAACCCTGACAATTACCCTTACCCTAACCCTTACCCTAACCCTAAACCTAACCCTAACCCTTACCCTAACCCTAACCCTAACCCTAACCTTAAATCTTACCCTTACCCTAAACCTAACCCTAACCCTAACCCTAAACCTAACCCTAACCCTATCACTAACCCTTACCCTTACCTTAACCCTAACCCTAACCCTTACCCTTACCCTAACGCTAAACCTAACCCGTACCTTTACCTAACCCTAACCCTAAACCTAACCCTAACCCTAACCCTGACCCTTACCATTACCCTAACCCTAATCCTAACCTTAACCACCAGCCTAAACCTAACCCTAAACCTAACCATCACACTTACCCTAACCCCAATCCTTACCCAAACCCTACCCTAACCCTAAACCTAAGCCTAACACTTACCCTTACCCTAACCCTAACTCTAACCCTAACGCTTACCCTTACCCTAACCCTAAACCTCACCCTAACCCTAACCCTAATCCTAACCGCTAACCCTAAACCTAACCCTAACCCCTAAACCTAACCCTAACCCTAACCATAACCCTTACACTTTTCCTAACCCTAACCCTAACCCTAACCCTAACCCTAACCTTAAACCTAACTCTAACCCTAATACTATCCTTATCCTTTACCCTTACACTAACCCTAACCCTAACCTTAACCCTAACACGAACCCTAACACTAAGCCTAAAACTAACCTTACCCCTACCCCTTATCCTTACCCTACACCTAACCATAACCCTAACCCTAAGCGTAACCCTAAATCAAGACCTAACCTTTACCCTTACGCTAACCCTAACCCTAAACCTAACCATAACCCTTACCCTAACACTAACACTAATCCTAACTCTAACCCTAACCTTAACCCTAACCCTTACCCTTACCCTAACCGTAACCCTAACCTGAACACTAAACCTAACCCTAACCATAACCCTAACCCTAACCCGGATCTTTCCCTAACCCTAACCCTAAACCTAACCCTAAACCTAACACTAACCCTGACCCTTACCCTTACCCTTACCCTAACCTTAACCCTACACCTAACCCTAACCCTAACCCTAACCCTAAACCTAACCCTAACCCTAACCCTAACCTGAACACTAAACCTAACCCTAACCCTAACCCTTACCCTAACACTTACCCTAACGCTAACCCTAACCCTAACCTTAACACTTACCCTTACCCTAACCCTAACTCTAACCCTAAAACTTATCCTTACCCTAACCGTAACCTTAACACTTAACCTTACCCTAAACCTAACCCTAACCCAAACCCTAACCCTTACTCTTATCTTAACCTTAAACCTAAACCTAACACTTACCCCTACCCTAACCCTAACCCTAACCCTAACCCTAACCCTAACACATACCCTTACCCTAAATCTAACCCTAACCTTAACCGTAACCCTAAAACTAACCCTAACCCTAACCCTACCCATACCCTAACCCTAACCCTAACCCTAAACCTTACCCTTACCCTTACCCTTACCCTTACCCTTACCCTAACCCTAACCCTAGCCTTAACCCAACCCTAAACCTAACCCAAGCCCTAACCCTAACACTAAACCTTAACCTTACACTAACCCTAGCGCTAAACCTAACACTAACCCTAACCCTAACCCTAACCCTAACACATACTCTTACCCTAACACTAACACTAACCCTAACCCTAACCATTACCTTAACCCTAACCCTAACCCTAACACTTACCCTTACTCTAATCCTAACCCTAAACCTAACTCTAACCCTTAACCTTACCCTAATCCTAACCCTAACCCTAACCCTTACACTTATCCTAACCCTTACCCTAACCCTAACACTTACCCTTATCGTAAAGCCTACCCTAACCCTAACCCTAACCCTAACCCTTACCCTAACCCTAACCCTAACTCTAACCCTTACCCTTACCCTAAACCTAAACCTAACCCTAACCCTAACCCTTTCCCTTATCCTAAACCTAAACCTAACCCTAACTCTAACCCTAAAACTTACCCTTATCCTTACCTTAACCCTAACCTAACCCTAACCCTTCCCTTACCCTAACGCTAACCCTTACCCTTAACTTGACCGTAACCCTACTCCTAACAGTTACCCTTACCCTAACGCTAACCCTAAAGCTAAACTTAACACTAACCCTAACACATACTCTTACCCTAACACTAACCCTAACCCTAACCCTTACCCTAACCCTAACCCTAACACTTATCTTTACCCTAACCCTAACCGTAACCTTAACCCTAAACCTAAATGTAACCCTAAACCTGACCCTTACCCTTACCCTCACCCTAAACCTAAACGTAAACGTAACCCTATCCCTAACCCTAACCCTAACCTTAACCTTAAACGCTTATCCTTACCCTAACCCTAACCCTAAACCTAACCCTAACCCTAACCTTAACCCTAACCCTTTCCCTTACGCTAACCCTAACCCTATCCCTAACCCTAAACCTAACACTTAACCTTACTCTAACCCTAACCCTAAACCTAACTCTAACCCTTAACCTTACCCTAAATCTAACCCTAACCCTAACCCTAACCACAACCCTAACCCTTACCCTTACTTAACCCTAACCCTAAACCTAACCCTAACCATAAAGGTAACATTAACCCTAACCCTAACCATTATCCTTACCCTAACCCTAACCCTAAAACTCACCCGAACTCTAACCCTAACCTTAACCCTAACCCCTAACCCTAACCCTAACCCTTACCCTTATCCTAAACCTAACCCTAACCATTACCCTTATACTAACCCTGACCCTAAACTTAACCCCAACCCTAAACCTAACCCTAAACCTTAACCTTACACTTACACTAACCCTAACACTTACCCTCACCCTAACCCTAACCATAACCCTAAAACTTACCCTAACCCTAACCCTAACCCTAACCTTTACACTTACCCTTACCCTAACCCTAACGCTTACCCTAACCCTAACCCTAATCCTAACCCTAACACTTACCCTAACCCTAACCCTAAACCTTGCCCTAACCCTAACCCTACCCTAACCCTTACCCTAATCCTAACCCTAACCCTAACCCCTAACCCTAACCCTTAACATAACCCTGACCCTAACCCTAACCCTAACACTTACCCTTACCCTAACCCTAAACCTAACTCTAACCCTAACCCTAAACCTAACCCTTACCCTAACCCTAACCCTAACCCTAACCATTAACCATACCTGTACCCTAACACTAACCCTAACCTTAACCCTAACCCTAACCCATACCCTTACCCTAACACTAACTCTGAACCTAAACCGAACCCTAACCCTATCCCTAACCCTAACTCTTATCCTCACCCTAACCCTAACCCTAAACCTAACCCTAACCCTACCCCTAACCCTTACCCTTTCTCTAACCCTAACCTTAAACCTAACCCTTACCCTTACCCTAACCCTAAACCTAACCCTAACCCTAACCCTACCCCTAACCTTTACCCTAACCTTAACCCAACCCTAACCCTAACCCTAACCCTTACGCTTACCCTAACCCTAACCCTAACTTTAACCCAACCCTTACCCTAACCCTAAACATTACCCTAACACTAACCCTAACCCTAATCCTTACCCTAACCCTAACCCTAACCCTAACGCTTACCGTTTCCCTAACCCTAAAACTAACACTAACCCATACCCTTACCCTAACACAAAACCTAACCCTAACCTTAACCCTAAACTTAAACCTAACCCAAACCCTAACCCTAACCCTAAGCCGTACCTTTCCCTAAACCTAACCCTAACCCTAACCCTAACCCTAACCCTAACCCTACTAATAACCCTAACACTAACCCTAAAACTAACACCTAACCCTAACCCTAACCCTAAACCTTACCCTTACCTAACTCTAATCCTAACGCTGACCCTTACCATTACCCTAACCCTAACCCTAAACTTATCCCCGTCCCTAAACCTAACCCTAACCCTAACCCTAACCCTAAGCCTAAGCCTAAAACTTACCCTTACCCTAACCCTAACCCGAAACCTAACGCTTACCCTTACTCTAAACCTAAACCAAACCCTAACCCTAACCCTAACCCTAATCCTAACCTCTAAACCTAACCCTAACCATTCCCCTAACCCTAACCGTAACCCTAACCCTAAACCTGCCCCTAACCCAAACCCTAACCTTAACCCTAACCCTTACCCTTCCACTAAAACTAACCCTAACCTTAACCCTAACCCGAACCCTAACCCTAACCATAACGATAAACCTAAACCTAAACCTAACACTAAACCTAATACTAACCCTAACCCTAACCCTGGCCCTAACCCTAACCCTGGCCCTAACCCTAACCCTAACCCTAACCCTAAACCTAACACTTAACATAACCCTAACACTAACAATAACACTTACCCTAACCCTAACCCTAACCCTAACCCTTACCCTAACCCTAACCCTAACCCTTACCCTAACCCTATCCTAACACTAACCCTAACCCCTAACCCTAACCCTTAACCTAACCCTAACCCTAACCCTGACCCTAACCCTTACCCTTACCCTAACCCTAAACCTAACTCTAACCCTAACCCAAACCCTAACCCTAACCTTAAACCTAACCCTAACCCTAACCATAACCCTAACCCTTACCCTTCCCCTAACCCTAACCCTAACCCTAACCCTAATCCTAACCCTAATCCTTACCCTTAACCTAACCCTAACACTAACCCTAACCCTTACCCTAACCCTAACCCTAACCCTACCCTAAACCTTACCCTTACCCTAAACCTAACCCTAACCGTTACTCTAAACCAAACCCTAACCCTAACCCTAACCCTTACCCTTATCTTAACCCTAACCCTAAACCTAACCCTTCCCCTACCCTAACGCTAACCCTAACCCTAACCCTAACCCTAACCCAAACCCTAACACATACTCTTACCCTAACCCTAACCCTAACGCATAACTTAACCCTAACCCTAATCCTAACCCTTACCCTTACTCTAACCCTAAACCTAACCTTAACCCAACCCTTAACCTAAGCCTAAACCTAACCCTAACCCTAACCCTAACCCTTACCCTTACACTAACCCTAACCCTAACCCTAACCTTAACCCTAACCTGAACCCTAACCCTAACCCTAAACCTAACCTCAACCCTAACCCTTATCCTTACCCTAACCATAACCATAACCCATACCCTAACCCTAACCCTAATCCTAACCCTTACTCTTAATCTAACCCTAACCCTACACTTAACCCAACCCTTAACCTAACCCTAACCCTAACCCTAAGCCTAAACCTTACCCTTACCCTAACCCTAGCGCTAAACCTAACGCTAACCCTAAACCTAACCCTAAACCTAACCCTAACCCTTACCCTTATCCTAACACTAACTCTAATCTTAACCCAAACACTAACCCTAACGCTAACCCTTACACTTTCCCTAACCTTAACACTAACTCTAACACTTAACCTTACCATAAACCTAACCCTAACCTTAAACCTAACGTTAACCATAACCCTAAACCCTAACACTAACTCTAACCCTAACACTTACCCTTACCCTAAACCTAACCCTAAGCCTTACCCTTACCCTAACCCTAACCCTAAACCTAACCCTATCCCTAACCCTAACCCTAACCCTAACCCTAACACTAACACTTACCCTAACCCTAACCCTTACCCTTACCCGAAACTAAACCTAACCTTAACCCCAACCCTAAACCTAACCCTAACCCTAACCCTTACCCTAACACTAACCCTAACATTAACACTTACCCTTACCCTAACCCTAACCCTAACCCTAAACCTAACCCTAACCGTAACACTTACCCTTACCCTAACCCCAACCCTAATCCTAACCCTAAACCTAACCCTTACACTTATCCTAACCCTTACCCTAACCCTAACACTTACCCTTATCGTAAAGCCTACCCTAACCCTAACCCTAACCCTAACCCTTAACCTAACCCTAACCCTAACCCTAACCCTTACCCTTACCCTAAACCTAAACCTAACCCTAACCCTAACCCTTTCCCTTATCCTAAACCTAAACCTAACCCTAACCCTAACCCTAAAACTTACCCTTATCCTTACCTTAACCCTAACCTAACCCTAACCCTTCCCTTACCCTAACGCTAACCCTTACCCTTAACTTAACCGTAACCCTAACCCTAACAGTTACCCTTACCCTAACGCTAACCCTAACCCTAAACTTAACACTAACCCTAACACATACTCTTACCCTAACACTAACCCTAACCCTAACCCTAACCCTTACCCTAACCCTAACCCTAACCCTAACACTTACCTTTACCCTAACCCTAACCCTAACCTTAACCCTAAACCTAAATGTAACCCTAAACCTGACCTTTACCCTTACCCTCACCCTAAACCTAAACGTAAACGTAACCCTATCCCTAACCCTAACCCTAACCTTAACCTTAAACGCTTATCCTTACCCTAACCCTAACCCTAAACCTAACCCTAACCCTAACCTTAACCCTAACCCTTTCCCTTACGCTAACCCTCACCCTATCCCTAACCCTAAACCTAACACTTACCCTTACTCTAACCCTAACCCTAAACCTAACTGTAACCCTTAACCTTACCCTAACACTAACCCTAAACCTAACCCTAACCCTAACCCTAACCCTAACCCTAACACTTACCCTTACCCTAACCCTAACCCTAACCCTAAACCTAACCCTAACCGTACCACTTACCCTTACCCTAACCCCAACCCTAATCCTAACCCTAACCCTAACCCTTACACTTATCCTAACCCTTACCCTAACCCTAACACTTACCCTTATCGTAAAGCGTACCCTAACCCTAACCCTAACCCTAACCCTTACCCTAACCCTAACCCTAACCCTTACCCTTACCCTAAACCAAAACCTAACCCTAACCCAAACCCTTTCCCTTATCCTAAACCTAAACCTAACCCTAACCCTAACCCTAAAACTTACCCTTATCCTTACCTTAACCCTAACTAACCCTAACCCTTCCCTTACCCTAACGCTAACCCTTACCCTTAACTTAACCGTAACCCTATCCGTAACAGTTACCCTTACCCTAACCCTAACCCTAACTCTAAACTTAACCCTAACCCTAACCCTAACCCTTGCCCTTACCCTAACCCTAACCCTAAACCTATCACTAACCCTAACCCTAACCTTTACCCTTACCCTTACCCTAATGCTATCCCTAACCCTAACCCTAACCCTAATACTTACCCTTACCCTAACCCTAACCCTAACCTTAACCATAACCCTAAACCTAACCCTAAACCTAACCCTAACCCTAACCCATACCCTAAACCTAACCCTAATCCTAACCCTTACCCTTACCCTAACCCTAAACCTAACCTTAACCCAAACTTTACCCTAAACCTTACCCGTACCCTAACACATACCCTTACCCTAACCCTAACCCTAACCCTTACCCTAACCCTAACCCTAATCCTAACCCTAACCCGAACCCTAACCCTAACCCTAACCTAACCCTAACCTTAATGCTAATTCTAACCCTCACCCAAACCCTTACCCTAAACCTAAACCTAAACCTAACCCTAGCCCTAACCCTTACCCTTACACTAACCGTAACCCTAAACCTAACCCTAACCCTAACCCTAACCATAAAACCTAACCCTAACCCTAACCCTTACCCTTACACTAACCCTAACCCTCCCCCTAGTCCTTACCCTTACCCTATCCCTAACCCTAACCATGACCTTAACCTAACCCTAACCCTAAACTCTAACCCTAACCCTAACCCTAACCCTAACCCATAACCCTAACCCTAAACCTAACCCTAAACTCTAACCCTAACCCTAGCCATAACCCTAAACCTTACCCTTATCCTAACCCTACACCTAACCCTAAAATTTACCCTTACCTAACCCCAATCCTAACCCTAACCCTAACCCTAAACCTCACCCTAACCCTAACCCTAACCCTAAACCTAATGCTAACCCTAACCCCTAACCCTAATCCTAACCCTAACAATAACCCTAACACTAACCTAACCCTAACTTAATGCTAATTCTAACCCTAACCCTAACCCATACCCTAAACCTAACCTTAACCCTAACCCTAACCCTAAGCCTTACACTTACCCTAACCCTAACCCTAACCCTAACCCTAACCCTAATCCTTACCCTAACCCTAACCCCAACACTTACCCTTACCCTTACCCTAACCCTAACCCTAACCTTTACCCCAACCCTAACCTAACCATAACCCTAACCCTAACCCTTACCCTTGCCCTAACCCTAACCCTAAAATTAACCCTAATCCTAACCTAACCCTAACCCTTACCCTAACCCTAACCCTAATACTCACCCTAACCCTTACCCTTACCCTAAGCCTAACCCTAACCCTTATCCTTACCCTTACCCTAACCCTAACCCTAAACCTAACCCTAACTCTTACCCTTATCCTAACACTAACTCTAACCTTAACCCAAACCCTAACCCTAACGCTAACCCTTACACTTTCCCTAACGTTAACACTAACTCTAACACTTAAACTTACCCTAAACTTAACCCTAACCCTAAACCTAACCCTAACCATAACCCTAAACGTTAACACTAACCCCTAACCCTAACCGTAACACTAACACTTACCCCAACCCTAAACCTAACCCTAACCCTAACCATTACCCTAACATTAACCCTAACCCTAGCCCTAACCCTAACACTTATCCTTACTCTAATCCTAACCCTAACCTAACCCTTACCCTAATCCTAACCCTAACTCTAACCCTAACACTTACCATTACCCTAACCCTAACCCTAACCCTAACCCTAAACCTTACCCTAACACTAACCCTAACCCTAACCCTAACACTTACCCTTACCCTAACCCCAACCCTAATCCTAACCCTAACCCTAACCCTTGCACTTATCCTAACCCTAAACCTAAGCCTAACACTTACCCTTATCGTAAAGCCTACCCTAACCGTAACCCTAACCCTAACCCTTACCCTAACCCTAACCCTAACCGTAACCATTACCCTTACCCTAAACCTAAACCTAAACCTAACCCTAACCCTTTCCCTGACCCCAAACCTAAACCTAAGCCTAACCCTAACCCTAAAACTTACCCTTATCCTTACCTTAACCCTAACCCTAACCCGAACCCTTCCCTTACCCTAACGCTAACCCTTACCCTTTCCTTAACCGTAACCCTAACCCTAACAGTTACCCTCACCCTAACGCTAACCTAACCCTAACCTTAACCCTAACCCTAAAATACCCTTACCCTAACACTAACCCTAACCCTAACCGTAACCCTAAACCTAAACCTAACCCTAACCCTAACCCTAACCGTTAAACTAACCCTATCCCTAACCCTAAACTTTACCCTTACCCTAAACCTAACCCTAACCCTAACACTAACCCTAACGCTTACCCTAACCCTAACCCTAACCCTAACCCTTATCCTAACCCTAACCCTAACCCTAACCTTAAACGTTAACCTAACCCTAACAATAACCCTAACCTCTAACCCTAACCCTTACCCTAACCCAAGCCTAACCCTAACCCTAACCCCTAACCCTAACCCTAACACTAACCCCTATCCCTAACCATAACCCTAACACTTACCCTTATCCTAACCCTAACCCTAACTCTAACACTTACCCTTACCCTAAACCCTAACCCTAACCCTAAACCTAACCCTAACCTTAACACTAACCCTAACCCTTACCAGAACCCTAACCAAAACCCTAACCTTAACCGTAACCCTAGCCCTAATCCTTACCCTTACCCTAAAACTAACCCTAACCCTAACCCTAACCCTAACCCTAAGCGTAACAATTGCCCTTACCCTAACCCTAACCCTAAACCTAACACTAACCCTAACCCTAACCCTTATCCTTACCCAACCCCAACCCTAAACCTAACCCTAACCCTAACACCTAACCCTAACCCTAACCCTTACCCTTATTCTAAACCTAACCCTAACACTTACCTTACCCTAACCCCTACCCTAACCATAACCCTAACCCTAACACTTACCTTTACCCTAACCCTAACCCTAACCTTAACCCCAACCCCAAACCTAACCCTAACACTAACCCTAACTATTACCCTTACCCTAACCCTAAACCTAAACCTAACCCTAACCCTAACCCTAACCCTAACCCTAACCCTTACACTAACACTAACACTAATCCTAACCCTAACCCTTACCCTTAACTTTACCCTAACCCTAACAATAAACCTAAACCTAACCCTAAGCCTAACACTAAACCTAACCCCTAACACTAACAATAACCCTAACTCTTACCCTTATCCTAACCCTAACCCTAACCCTAACACTTACCCTTACCCTAACCCCATCCCTAACCCTAAAACTAACCCTAACCCTTACCCTAAACCTAACCCTAACCCTAACAATTACCATTACCCTAACGCTAATTCTAACCCTAACCCTAACCCTAACCCTTAACCTAACACATACACTTACCCTAACCCTAACCCTTACCGTAACCCTAAACCTAAACGTAACCCTAAACCTGACCCTTACACTTAACCTCACCCTAACCCTAAACGTAAACGTAACCCTAACCCTAACCCTAACCTTAACCCTAAATGCTTATCCTTACCCTAACCCTAACCCTAAACCTAACCCTAACCCTAACCCTAACCTTAACCCTAACCCTTTTCTTTACGCTAACCCTAACCCTAACCCTAACCCTAAACCTAACACTTACCCTTACTCTAACCCTAACCCTAAACCTAACTCTAACCCTTACCCTTACCCTAAATCTAACCCTAACCCTAACCCTAACCACAACCCTAATCCTTACCCTTACCTAACCCTAACCCTAAACCTAACCCTAACCATAAACCTAACATTAACCCTAACCCTAACCATTATCCTTACCCTAACCCTAACCCTAAAACTCACCCTAACTCTAAACCTAACCCTAACCCTAACCCTAACCCCTAACCCTAACCCTAACCCTTAACCTTACCCTAACCCTAACCCTAACCATTACCCTTATACTAACCCTGACCCTAAACTTAACCCCAAACCTAAACCTAACCGTAAACCTTAACATAACCCTTACCCTAACCCTAACACTTACCCTCACCATAACCCTAACCCTAACCCTAAACCTTACCCTAACCCTAACCTTAACACTTACCCTTACCCTAACCCTAACCCTTACCCTAACCCTAACCCTAATCCTAACCCTAACACTTACCCTAACCCTAACCCTAACCCTTACCCTAACCCTAACCCTAACCCTACCCTTACCCTAATCCTAACACTAACCCTAACCCGAACCCCTAACCCTAACCCTTAACATAACCCTGACCCTAACCCTAACCCTAACCCTTACCCTTACCCTAACCCTAAACCTAACTCTAACCCTAACCCTAAACCTAACCCTTACCCTAACCCTAACCCTAACCCTAACCCTTACCCTAAAACTACCCCTAACCCTAAACCTAACCTTAAACCTAACCCTAAGCATAACCCCAAACCTAACCCTTACCCTTACCCTTACCCTTACCCTAACCCTAACCCTAACCCTAACCCTAACCATGACCTTAACCTAACCCTAAACCTAACCCTAACCGTAACCCCTAAACCTAACCCTAACCCTAATCCTTACCATTATCCTAACACTAAACCTAACCCTATCACTTACCCTTACCCTAACCCCTAGCGTAACCCTAACCCTAACCCTATCCCTTACCCTAACCGTAACCCTAACCGTAACCCTAAACCTTACACTTACCCTAAACCTAAACCTAACCCTTACCCTAATCCTAAACCTAACCCTAACCCTAAACCTTACCCTTATCTTAACCCTAACCCTAACCCTTACCCTTACCCTAACGCTATCCCTAACCCTAACCCTAACCCTAATACAGACCCTTACCCTAACCCTAACCCTAACCTTAACCGTAACCCTAAACCTAACCCTAAACCTAACCCTAACCCTAACCCATACCCTAAACGTAACCCTAACCCTAACCCTTACCCTTACCCTAACCCTAACCCTAACCTTAACCCAAACCTTACCCTAACCCTAACCCTAACCCTTACCCTAACCCTAACCCTAACCCTACACATACCCTAATCCTAACCCTAACCCTAACCCTAACCCCTAACCCTAAACCTTAACATAACCCTGACCCTAACCCTAACCCTAATCCTTACCCTAACCCTAACCCTAATCCTAACCCTAACCCTTACCCTTACCTAACTCTAATCCTAAACCTAAACCTAAATCTAATCCTAACCCTAACCTTAACCCTAACCGTTATCCTTACCCTAACCCTAACCCTAACCCTAACCCTAGCCTTAAAGGTAACCGTAAACCTAACCCTAACCCTAATCCTAACCCTTACCCTTACCCTAAACCTAACCCTAACAGTAACCCTTACCCTTACCCTAACCCTAACCCTAACCCTAAACTTAACGCAACCCTAACCCTAACCCTAACCCTAACACTTACACTTACCCTAACCCTAGCGCTAAACCTAACTCTAACCCTAACCCTAACCCTTACCCTTACCCTAAACCTAACCCTAATCCTAACTCTAACCCTTACCCTTACCCTAACCCTAACGCTAAACCTAACCCTAATCCTAACCCTAACCCTATCCTTAGCCATAAACCTAACCTTAACCCTAACCCCAACCCTTACCCTAACCCTAAACCTGGCCCTAACCCTATCCCTAAACCTAACCCTAACCCTAACACTTACCCTAACCCTAACCCTAAACATTGCCCTTATCCTAACCCTAACCCTAAACTTAACCCCAACCCTAAACCTAACCGTAAACCTAACCCTAACCCTAACCCATACCCTAAACCTAACCCTAACCCTAACCCTTACCCTTACCCTAACCCTAACCCTAACCTTAACCCAACCCTTACCCTATCCCTAACCCTAAACCTAACCCTTACCCTTACCCTAACACATACCCTTACCCTAACCCTAACCCTAATCCTTACCCTAACCCTAACCCTAATCCTAACCCTAACCCTTACCCTTACCTAACCCTAATCCTAAACCTAACCCTAAACCTAATCCTAACCCTAACCTTATCCCTAACCGTTATCCTTACCCTAACCATAACCCTAACCCTAACCCTAACCCTAGCCTTAAACGTAACCGTAAACCTAACCCTAACCCTAACCCTTACCCTTACCCTAACCGTAACCCTAACAGTAACCCTTACCCTTACCCTAACCCTAACCCTAACCCTAACCTTAATGCAACCCTAACCCTAACCCTAACCCTAACACTTACACTTACCCTAACCCTAGCGCTAATCCTAACCCTAACCCTAACCCTTACCCTTACCCTAAACCTAACCCTAATCCTAACTCTAACCCTTACCCTTACCCTAACCCTAACCCTAAACCTAACCCTAATCCTAACCCTAACCCTATCCTTAGCCATAAACCTAACCTTAACCCTAACCCTAACCCTTACCCTAACCCTAAACCTGGCCCTAACCCTATCCCTAAACCTAACCCTAACCCTAACACTTACCCTAACCCTAACACTAACCATTGCCCTTATCCTAACCCTAACCCTAAACTTAACCCCAACCCTAAACCTAACCGTAAACCTAACCCTAACCCTAACCCATACCCTAAACCTAACCCTAACCCTAACCCTTACCCTTACCCTAACCCTAACCCTAACCTTAACCCAACCCTTACCCTAACCCTAACCATAACCCTAACCCTTACCCTTGTACTAAACCTGGCCCTAAACTTAAACCCAACCCTAAACCTAACCCTAACTCTAACCTCAAACCTAACCATAACCATAACCCCAAACCTAACCCATACCCTTACCCTAAACCTACCCCTAAGCCTAACCCTAACCCTAACCCTAACCCTAACTCTAAACTTAACCCTAACCCTAACCCTAACCCTTGCCCTTACCCTAACCCTAACCCTAAAACTATCACTAACCCTAACCCTAACCCTAACCCTTAACCTTAACCTAACCGTAACCCTAACTCTAACCTTAACCCAACCCTAAACCTAACCCTAACCCTAACCCGAACCCTAACCCTTACCCTTACCCTAACACTAACTCTGAACCTAAACCGAACAATAACCCTATCCCTAACCATAATTCTTATCCTTACCCTAACCCTAACCCTAAACCTAACTCTAACCCTACCCCTAACCCTTACCCTTTTCCTAACCCTAACCCTAAACCTAACACTTACCCTTACCCTAACCCTAAACCTAACCCTAAAACTAACCCTAACCCTAACCCTAACATTAACCCAACCCTAACCCTAACTCTAATCCTTACCCTAACACTAACTCTAACCATAATCCTTACCCTAACCCTAACCCTACCCCTAACCCTCACCCTTTCCCTAACCATAACATTAACCCTAACCCATACACTTACCCTAACCCTAAACCTAACCCTAAACCTAACCCTAACGCTAACCCTAACACTAACCTTAAACCCTAACACTAACCCTAACCCCTAACCCTAACCCTTAACCTAACCCTAACCCTAACCCTAACCCTAACCCTAACACATACCCTTAATCTAACCCTAACCCTAGCCTTAACCGTAACCCTAAACCTAACCCTAACCCTAAACCTTACCCTTACCCTAACCTACCCCTAACCGTAACCCTTACCCTTACCCTAACCCTAACCCTAACCTTAACGCAACCCTAAACCTAACCCTAACCCTAACCCTAACACTTACACTTACCTTAACCCTAGCGCTAAACCTAACCCTTACCCTTACCCTAACCCTAACCCTAAACCTAACCCTAATCCTAACCCTAACCCTAACCTTAGCCATAAACCTTACCCTTACCCTAATCCTAACCCTAACCCTAACACTAAACCTAACCCTAAACGTAAACCTAACCATTACCCTTACCATAACCCTAACCCTAATCCTAACCCTTACTCTAACATTAACCCTAACCCTAAACCTAAACCTAACCCTTATCCTTACCCTAACCCTAACCCTTACCCTTACCCTAACATTAACCCTAACCCTAACCCTAACCCTTACTCTAACCCTAAGCCTAACCCTAACCCTAAACCTAACCCTAACCCTAACCATTATCTTTACCCTAACCCTAAACCTAAACGTAACCTAACCCTTACTCTTACCCTTACCCTCACCTAAACTTGAACCTAACCCTAACCCTAACCCTAAACTTAACCCTAAACCCTTATCCTTTCCCTAACCCTAACCCTAACCATAATCTAACCCTAACCCTAACCTTAACCCTAACCCTTTCCCTTAACCTAACCCTAACCCTAACCCTAACCATAAACCTAACATTAACCCTAACCTTAACCGTTATCCTTACCCTAACCCTAAACCTAAAACTAACCCTAACCTTAACCCTAAACCTAACCCCTACCCCTTACCCTTACCCTAACCCTAACCCTAACCCAAACCCTTACCCTAAACCTAACCCTAACCCGAACCCGAACCCTAACCCTTAACCTATCCTAACACTAACTCTGAACCTAAACCGAACAATAACCCTATCCCTAACCCTAACTCTTATCCTTACCCTAACCCTAACCCTAAACCTAACCCTAACCCTACACCTAAACCTTACCCTTTCCCTAACCCTAACCCTAAACCTAACCCTTACCCTTACCCTAACCCTAAACCTAACCCTAAACCTAACCCTAACCCTAACCCTAAACCTTACCCTTATCTTAAGCCTAACCATAAACCTAACCCTTACCCCTACCCTAAGGCTAAACCTAACCCTAACCCTAACTCTAACCCTAACCCTAACACATATCCTTACCCTAACCCTAACCCTAGCCTTAACCGTAACCCTAAACTAACCATAACCCTAACCCTTACCCTTACCCTAACCCTAACCCTAACCGTAACCCTTACCCTTACCCTACCCCTAACCCTCACCTTAACGCAAACCTAAACCTAACCCTAACCCCATCCCTAACACTTACACTAACCCTAACCCTAGCGCTAAACCTAACCCTAACCCTAACCCTAACCCTTACCCTAAACCTAACCCTAATCCTAACTCTAACCCTTACCCTTACCCTTACCCTAACCCTAACCCTAAACCTAACCCTAATCCTAACCCTAACCCTAACCTTATCCATAAACCTTATCCTTACCCTAAACCTAACACTAACCCTAACACTAAAAATAACCCTAAACCTAAACCTAACCTTAACCCTAACCCTAACCCTAACCCTAATACTAACCCTTAACCTAACACTAACCCTAACCCTAACCCTAACCCTTACCCTTACCCTAAACCTAACCCTAACCCTTACCCGTACCCTAACATTAACCCTAACCCTAACCCTTACTCTAACCCTAAGCCTAACCCTAAACCTAAACCTAACCATAACCCTAACCCTTACCTTTACCCTAACCCTAAACCTAAATGTAACCCTAAACCTTACTCTTACCCTTACCCTCACCTAAACTTGAACCTAACCCTAACCCTAACCCTAACACTAACCTTAACCCTAAACCCTTATCCTTACCCTAACCCTAACCCTAACCATGAACCTAACCCTAACCCTAACCTTAATCCTAACCCTTTCCCTTAACCTAACCCTAAACCTAACCATAAACCTAACATTAACCCTAACCTTAACCGTTATCCTTACCCTAACCCTAAACCTACAACTAACCCTAACCCTAACCATAACCCTAACCCCTACCCCTAACCCTACCCCTTACCCTTACCCTAACCCTAACCCTAACCCTAAACCTAACACTTACCATAACCCTAACCCTCACCATTACCCTTATACTAAACCTGACCCTAAACTTAAACCCAGCCCTAAACCTAACCCTAACACTAACCCTAACCATAAGCTCAAACCTAACCATAACCATAACCCCAAACCTGACCCTTACCCTTACCCTAAACCTAAAGCTAAGCCAAACCCTAACCCTAACCCTAACCCTAACCCTAACTCTAAACTTAACCCTAACCCTAACCCTAACCCTTGCCCTTACCCTAACCCTAACCCTAAACCTATCACTAACCCTAACCCTAACCCTAACCATTAAACTTAAGCTAACCCTAACCCTAACCCTAACCTTAACCGAACCCTAAACCCAACCCTAATTCTAACCCTATACCTTACCCTTACCCTAACCCTAGCGCTAAACCTAACCACAACCCTTACCCTTACGCTAACCCTAACCCTAAACCTAACCCTAAACCTAATTCTAACCATAACCTTAACCCTAACCCTTATCCTTACCCTAATTCTAACCCTAAACCTAACCCTAAACCTAGACCTAACCTTTGCCCTACCCTAACCCTAACTCTAAACCTAACCCTAACACTTACCCTAACACTAACCCTAACCCTAACCCTAACACTTACCCGTACCCTAACCCTAACCCTAACCTTTACCCTTACCCTAACCCTAACCCTAACCTGAACCCTTACCCTTACCCTTACCCTAACACTAACCCTAACCCAAACCCTAAACCTAACCCTAACCCTAACCCTAAGCCTTACCCTTTCCCTAACCCTAACGCTAAACCTAACCCTTACCCTTACCCTAACCCTAAACCTAACCCTAACCCTATCCCTAACCCTAACCTTAACCCAACCCTAATCCTATCCCTAACCCTTACCCTATCCCTAACCCTAACCCTAACCCTTACCTATACTCTAACCCTAAACCTGACCCTAAACCTAACCCTAACCCTAACACTAAGCCTAAGCTTAAACCTAACCCAAACCCAAACCCTAACCCTAACCCGTACCTTTCCCTAACCCTAACCCTAAAACTAACCCTAACCGTAACCCTAACCCTGAGCCTTACCCTTACCCTTACCCTAACCCTAACCCTTACCCTACACCTAACCTAACCCTAACCCTTACCCTTACCCCAACCCTAACCCAAACTCTGACCCTTACCATTACCCTAACCCTAACCCCAAACCTAAACCTTACCCTAACCCTAAACATAACCCTGACCCTAACTCTAATCCTTACCCTAACACTAACCCTAACCCTATCCCAAGGCCTAACACTTACCCTTACCTAACCCTAACCCTAACCCTAAACCTAACCCTAACCCTAACCCTAACCCTTACCCTTACATTAACCCTAACCCTAACCTTAACCCTAACCCGAACCCTAACCCTAACCTTAAACCTAACCTTAATCCTAACCCTTATCCTTACCCTAACCCTAACCATAACCCTAACCCTAAGCCTAACCCTAACCCTAAACCTAACCCTTACCCTTACCCTTACGCGAACCCTAACCCGAAACCTAACCGTAACCCTTACCCTAACGCTAACCCTAACCCTAACACCTAACCGTAACCCTAACCCTAACCCTTACTATTACCCTAACCCTAACCCTAACTGTGACCCTTACCATTACCCTAACCCTAATCCTAACTTTAACCGCAACCATAAACCTAACCCTAACCCTAACCATAACCCTTACCTAACTCTAATCCTTACCCTAACCCTAAGCCTAACCCTTCCCTAGGCCTAACACTTACCCTTACCCTAACCCTAAACATAACCCTAACGCTTACCCTTACCCTAAACCTAAACCTAACCCTGACCTTAACACTAACCCTAAACCTAACCGCCAACCCTAACCCTCACACTAACCCCTAACAATATCCCTAACCATAACCATAACCCTTACCCTTTTCCTAACCCTACCACTAACCTAAAACTTACCCTTACCCTAACCCCTCCCTAACACTAACCCTAATCCTAACCCTTCCCCTAACCCTAATCCTAACCCTAACCAGAACCTAACCCTTACCCTTACCCTAACCTTAAACCTAACCCTAACACTAACCCTTACCTTACACTAACCCTAACCCAAATCTTAACCCTAACACGAACCCTAACCCTAACCCTAACCCTAACCCTAACCCTAACATTAACCCAACCCTAACCCTATCCCTAACCCTTACCCTTACCCGAACCCAAACCCTAACTTTAACCCCACCCTAACCCTAACTCTAACCCTTACCCTAACACTAACTCTAACCATAATCCTTCCCCTAACCCTAACCCTAAACCTACATCTAACCCTTATCCTTTCCCTAACCGTAACACTAACCCTAACCCTTACCCTTACCCTAACCCTATACCTAACCCTAAACCTAACCCTAACCCTAACCCTAACACTAACCTTAAACCTAACATAAACCCTAACACTAACCCTAACCCGTACCCTAACCCTAACTCTAATCCTTACCCTAACCCTAACACTAACCTTAAACCTAACATAAACCCTAACACTAACCCTAACCCGTACCCTAACCCTAACTCTAATCCTTACCCTAACCCTAACCCTAACCCTACCCTAGGCCTAACACTTACCCTTACCCTAAACCTAAACCTAACAATGACCCTTACCCTAACCCTAAACCTAACCCTGACCGTAACACTAACCCTAAACCTAACCGCCAACCCTAACCCTCACACTAACCCCTAACCCTATCCCTAACCATAACCATAACCCTTACCCTTTTCCTATCCCTACCCCTAACCTAAAACTTACGCTTACCCTAACCCCTCCCTAACCCTAACCCTAACCCTAACCATAACCATAACCCTAACCCTAAGCCTAACCCTAACCCAAAACCTAACCTTTACCCTTACGCTAACCATAACCCTAAACCTAACCGTAAACCTTACCCTAACCCTAACACTAATCCTAACTCTAACCCTAACCTTAACCCTAAACCTTACCCTTACCCTAACCCTAACCCTAAACCTAACCCTAACCCTAACCCTAATCCTTACCCTAATCCTAACCCTAACCATAACACTTACCCTAACCCTAATCCTTACCCTAATACTTACCCTAACCCTAAACATAACCATAACCCTTACCCTAACCGTAATCCTTACCCTAAACCTAAGCCTAACCCTAACCCTTCCCCTAACCCTAATCCTAACCCTAACCCTACCTAACCCTAACCCTTACCCTTACATTAACCCTAACCCTAACCTTAACCCTAACCCGAACCCTAACCCTAACCCTAAACCTAACCTTAATCCTAACCCTTCTCCTTACCCTAACCCTAACCATAACCCTAACCCTAAGCCTATCCCTAACCCTAAACCTAACCCTTACACTTACCCTTACGCGCACCCTAACCCAAAACCTAACCGTAACCCTTACCATAACCCTAACCCTAACCATAACCCTAAACCTAAATCTAACTCTAAACCTAACCCTTACCCTAACCCTAACCCTGGCCTTAACCCTAACCCTAACCCTAACCCTAACACTTACCCTAACCTTAACCCTAACCATTGCCCTTATCCTAACCCTAACCATAAACTTAACCCCAACCCTAAACCTAACCCTAACCCTAACCCTTACCCTAACACTTACCCTAACCCTAACCCTAACCCTAACCCTAACTTTAACACTTAACCTTACCCTAACCGTAACCCTAAACCTAACCCTTACACTAACGCTAACCCTAACTCTAAACTTACCCTAACCCTAACCCTTAACCTAACCCTAACCCTAACCCTAACCCTTACCCTCATCCTAACACTAACACTAACCCTAACCTCTAACCCTAACCCTTAACCTAACCCTAACCCGAACCCTAACCCTTACCCTTAGCCTAATCTTAAACCTAACTCTAACCCTAACCCAAACACTAACCCTTACCCTAACCCTAACCCTAACACTTACCATAACCCTAACCCTAACCCTAACCTTAAACCTAACCCTAACCCTACCTATAACCCTAACCCTTACCCTTACCCTAAACCTAACCTTAAACCTAACCCTAACCCTAACCCTAACTCTAAACTTAACCCTATCCCTAACCCTAACACTCGCCCTTACCCTAACCCTAACCATAAACCTATCACTAACCCTAACCCAAACCCTAACCCTTACCCTTAACCTAAACCTAACCCTAAACCTAAACATAACCCTACCCTAAACCTACCCTAACCCCTAACCCTAACCCTAACCCTAATCCTTACCCTTATCCTAACCCTAACACTAACCCTAACCCTAACCCTAAACCTTACCCTTACCCTAAACCTAACCCTAACCCTTACCCTAAACCTAACCCTAACCCTAAGCCTAAACCTAACCCTTAACCTTATCTTAACCCTAACCCTAAACCTGACCCTTACCCCTACCCTAACGCTAACCCTAAACCTAAACCTAACCTTAAACCTAACACATACCCTTACCCTAACCCTAAGCCTACTTTAACCCTAACCCTAATCCTAACCCTAACCCTAACCCTAACCCATACCCTAAAACTACCCTAACCCTTACCCTTACCCTAACCCTAACCCTAACCCTTACCCTAACCCTAACACTAACCCTAACCCTAACTCTAAACTTAACCCTAACCCTAACCCATACCCGAACCCTACCCTAACCCTAACCCATACCCTAACCCTAACCCTAACCCTTACCCTCACCCTAACCCTAACCCTAACCCTAACTCTAAACTTAACCCTAACCCTAACCCTAACCCTAACCCTTACCCTAACCCTAACCCTAAACCTAACCCTAAACCTAACACTATCCCTAACCCTAACGCTAACCTTAAACCTAACCCAAACCCTAACCCTAAAGCTAACCCGTACCTTTCCCTAAACCTAACCCTAACCCTAACCCTAACCCTGACCCTTACCCTTACCCTAACCCTAACCCTCCACCTAACGCTAACAACTAAACCTAACCTAACCCTAACCCTTACCCTTAGCCTAAACCTAATCCTAACCCTGATCATTACCATTACCATTACCATAACCCTAACCCTAACTTTAACCCCATCCCTAAACCTAACCCTAACCCTAACCCTAACTCTAATCCTTACCCTAAACCTAACACTAACCCTAACCCTAAGCCTAACACTTACCCTTACCCTAACCCTAACTCTAATCCTAACGCTTACCCTTACCCTAACCCTAAACCTAACCCTAAACCTAACCCTAACCCTAACCCTAACCCTAACACTAACCTTAAACCTAACCCAAACCCTAACACTAACCCTAACCCGTACCCTAACCCTAACTCTAATCCTTACCCTAACCCTAACCCTAACCCTACCCTAGGCCTAACACTTACCCTTACCCGAACCCTAAACCTAACCATAACGCTTACCCTTACCCTAAACCTAAACCTAACCCTGACCCTAACACTAACCCTAAACTTAACCGCCAACCCTAACCCTCACACTAACCCCTAACCCTATCCCTAACCAAAAACATAACCCTTACACTTTTCCTAACCCTACCCCTAACCTAAAACTTACGCTTATCCTAACCACTCCCTAACCCTAACCCTAACCCTAACCCTAACCCTAACCAGTAACCATAACCCTAACACTAAGCCTAACCCTAACCCAAAACTTAACCCTTACCCTTACGCTAACCCTAACCCTAAACCTCACCGTAAACCTTACCCTAACCCTAACACTAATCCTAACTCTAACCCTAACCTTAACCCTAAACCTTACCCTTACCCTAACCCTAACCCTAAACCTAACCCTAACCCTAACCCTAATCCTTACCCTAATCCTAACCCTAACCATAACCCTTACCCTAACCCTAATCCTTACTCTAATACTTACCCTAACCCTAACCCTAACCATAACCCTTACCCTACCCCTAATCCTTACCCTAAACTTAACCCTAACCCTAACCCTTCCCCTAACCCTAACCCTAACCCTAACCCTACCCTTACCCTAACCCTTACCCTTACATTAACCCTAACCCTAACCTTAAACCTAACCCGAACCCTAACCCTAACCCTAAACCTAACCTTAATCCTAACCCTTATCCTTACCCTAACCCTAACCATAACCCTAACCCTAAGCCTATCCCTAACCCTAAACCTAACCCTTACACTTACCCTTACGCGAACCCTAACCCGAAACCTAACCGTAACCCTTACCCTAACCCTAACCCTGGCCCTAACCCTAACCCTAACCCTTATCCTAACCCTAACCCTAAACTTAACCCCAACCCTAAACCTAACCCTAACCATAACCCTTACCCTAACACTTACCTTAACCCTAACCCTTACCCTAACCCTAACCCTTATCCTAACCCTAACTCTAACCATAAAACTTACCCTAACCCTAACCCTAACTTTAACACTTAACCTTACCCTAACCCTAACCCTAACCCTAACCCTTACACTAACCCTAACCATAACACTAACACTTACCCTAACCCTAACCCTTACCCTAACCCTAACCCTAACCCTAACCCTTACCCTAATCCTAACACTAACACTAACCCTAGCCTCTAACCCTAACCCTAACCCTAACGCTAACCCTAACCCTTACTCTTACCCTAACCTTTAACCTAACTCTATCCCTAACCCAAACCCTAAGCCTTACCCTAACCCTAACCCTAACACTTACCATAACCCTAACCCTAACCTTAAACCTAACCCTAACCTTAACCATAACCCTAACCCTTACCCTTACCCTAAACCTAACCATAAACCTAAACCTAACCCTAACCCTAACTCTAAACTTAACCCTATCCCTAACCCTAACACTCGCCCTTACCCTAACCCTAACCATAAACCTATCACTAACCCTAACCCTAACCCTAACCCTAACCCTACCCTAACCCCTAACCCTAACCCTAACCCTAATCCTTACCCTTATCCTAACCCTAACACTAACCCTAACCCTAACCCTAAACCTTAACCTTACCCTAAACCTAACCCTGACCCTTACCCTAAACCTAACCCTAACCCTAAACCTAACCCTAAACCTAACCCTTAACCTTATCTTAACCCTAACCCTAAACCTGACCCTTACCCATACCCTAACGCTAACCCTAAAACTAAACCAAACCCTAACCCTAACACATACCCTTACCCTAACCCTAACCCTACTTTAACCCAAACCCTAAACCTAACCCTAACCCTAACCCTAACCCATACCCTAACCCTACCCTAACCCTAACCCTTACCCTAACCCTAACCCTAACCCTTACCCTAACCCTAACACTAACCCTAGCCCTCACTCTAAACTTAACCCTAACCCTAACCCATACCCGAACCCTACCCTAAACCTAACCCATACCCTAACCCTGACCCTAACCCTTACCCTCACCCTAACCCTAACCCTAACCCTAACTCTAAACTTAACCCTAACGCTAACCCTAACCCTAACCCTTACCCTAACCCTAACCCTAACCCTAACCCTAAACCTAACACTATCCCTAACCCTAACGCTAACCTTAAACCTAACCCAAACCCTAACCCTAACCCTAACCCTTACCTTTCCCTAACCCTATCCCTAACCCTAACCCTAACCCTAACCCTGACCCTTACCCTTACCCTAACCCTAACCCTACACCTAACCCTAACACCTAACCCTAACCCTAACCCTACCCTTACCCTAAACCTAATCCTAACCCTGACCATTACCATTACCATTACCCTAACCCTAACCCTAAACTTAACCCCATCCTTAAACCTAACCCTAACCCTAACCCTAATCCTTACCCTAACCCTAATCCTTACCCTAACCCTAACACTAACCATAACCCTAAGCCTAACACTTACCCTTACCCTAACCCTAACTCTAACCCTAACGCTTACCCTTAACCTAACACTAAACCTACCCCTACCCCTAACCCTAACCCTAAACCTAAACCCTAAAACCTAACCCTAACCCTACCCCTACCCCTAACCCTAACCCTAACTATAACCATAGCCCTTACCCTTATCCTAACCCTACGCCTAACCCTAAAACTTACCTTACCCTAACCCCAACCCTAACCCTAACCCTAACCCTTCCTCTAACCCTATCCCTAACCCTAAACCTAACCGTAACCCTTACCCTTACTCTAACCCTAACTCTAACCCTAAAACTTACCCTAACGCTAACCCTAACCTTAACAATTAACCTTACCCTAACCCTAACCCTAACCCTAACCCTTACCCTAACCCTAACCCTAACACTTACCCTAACCCTAACTCTAACCCTAACCCTTACCATAAACCTAACACTAACCCTAACCCTAACCCTTACCCTAATCCTAACCCTAACACTAACTCTAACCCCTAGCCCTAACCTTTAACCTAACCCTAACCCTAAACCTAACCCTAACCCTTACCCTTACCCGAACCCTAAACCTAACTCTAACTCTAACCCAAACTCTAACCCTTACCCTAACCCTAACCCTACCACTTACTCTTACCCTAAAACTAAACCTAAGCTTAAACATAACGTAACATTAACCTTAACCCTAACCCTTACCCTTACCCTAAACCTAACCCTAAACCTAACCCTAACCCTAACCCTAATCCTAACTCCAAACTTAACCCTATATCTAAACTTAACCCTCGACTTTACAATAACCCTAACCCTAAACCAATCACTAATCCTAACCCTAACCCTAACCCTTACCGTTACCCTAAACCTAACCCTAACCCTAACCCTAACCCTAAACTCTAACCCTAACCCTAACCCTAATCCTTACCCTTATCCTAACCCTAACACTAACCCTAACACTTACCCTTACCCTAAAGCCTACCCTATCCCTAACCCTAACCCTAACCCTTACACTAACCCTAACCCTAACCCCAAACCTTACCCTTACCCTAAACCTAACCCTAACCCTTACCCTAAACCTAACCCTAAACCTAACCCTAACCCTTACCCTTATCTTAACACTAACTCTAAACCTAACCCTTCCCCTACCCTAACGCTAACCCTAAACCTAACCCTAACCCTAATCCTAACCCTAACACATACTCTTACCCTAACCCTAACCCTAAACCGTTCACTAACCCTAACCCTAATCCTAACCCTTACCCTTACCCTAACCCTAACCATAATCTTAACCCAACCATAACCTAACATTAACCTTAACCCTAACCCTAACCCTTACCCTTACCCTAACCCTGCCGCTAAACCTAACCCTAACCCTAACCCTAAAACTTACCCTAACGCTAACCCTAACCTTAACAATTAACCTTACCCTAACCCTAACCCTAACCCTAACCCTTACCCTAACCCTAACCCTAACACTTACCCTAACCCTAACTCTAACCCTAACCCTTACCATAAACCTAACACTAACCCTAACCCTAACCCTTACCCTTACCCTAACCC
This sequence comes from Megascapheus bottae, assembly GCA_024803745.1. Taxonomy (NCBI): domain Eukaryota; kingdom Metazoa; phylum Chordata; class Mammalia; order Rodentia; family Geomyidae; genus Megascapheus; species Megascapheus bottae. The sequence goes on from JANJXV010000576.1 coordinate 70,169, forward strand.
TGCCGCTAAACCTAACCCTAACCCCAACCCTAAAACTTACCCTAACGCTAACCCTAACCTTAACAATTAACCTTACCCTAACCCTAACCCTAACCCTAACCCTTACCCTAACCCTAACCCTAACACTTACCCTAACCCTAACTCTAACCCTAACCCTTACCATAAACCTAACACTAACCCTAACCCTAACCCTTACTCTAATCCTAACCCTAACACTAAGTCTAACCCCTAACCCTAACCCTTAACCTAACCCTAACCCTAAACCTAACCCTAACCCTTACCCTTACCCTTACCCTAACCCTAAACCTAACTCTAACTCTAACCCAAACTCTAACCCTTACCCTAACCCTAACCCTACTACTTACTCTTACCCTAAACCTAAACCTAAGCTTAAACATAACGTAACATTAACCTTAACCCTAACCCTTACCCTTACCCTAACCCTAACCCTAACCCTAAACCTAACCCTAACCCTAATCCTAACTCCAAACTTAACCCTATATCTAAACTTAACCTTCGACCTTACAGTAACCCTAACCCTAAACCAATCACTAATCCTAACCCTAACCCTAACCCTTACCGTTACCCTAAACCTAACCCTAACCCTAACCCTAACCCTAAACCCTAAACCCTAACCCTAACCCTAACCCTAATCCTTACCCTTATCCTAACCCTAACACTAACCCTAACACTTACCCTTACCCTAAAGCCTACCCTATCCCTAACCCTAACCCTAACCCTTACCCTAACCCTAACCCTAACCCTAACCCCAAACCTTACCCTTACCCTAAACCTAACCCTAAACCCAACCCTAAACCTAACCCTAAACCTAACCCTAACCCTTACCCTTATCTTAACACTAACTCTAAACCTAACCCTTCCCCTACCCTAACGCTAACCCTAAACCTAACCCTAACCCTAATCCTAACCCTAACACATACTCTTACCCTAACCCTAACCTTAAACCGTACACTAACCCTAACCCTAATCCTAACCCTTACCCTTACCCTAACCCTAACCATAATCTTAACCCAACCATAACCTAACATTAACCTTAACCTTAACCCTAACCCTTACCCTTACCCTAACCCTGGCGCTAAACCTAACCCTAACCTTAACCCTAAACCTTACCCTAACCCTAACCCTAATCCTAAACCTAACCCTTACCCTTACCCTAACCCTAAACCTAACCCTAACCATAAACCTAACCCTCAACCTAAACCTAACCCTAACCCTTACCCTTACCCTAACCCTAATCCTAACCTTAACCCTAACCCTAACCCTAACCCTTACCCTTACCCTAACCCTAACTCTGAACCTAAAACGAACCCTAATCCTATCCCTAACCCTAACCCTAACCTAACCCTTTACTTAATGCTAACTCTAACCCTAACACTAACCCTTACCCTAAACCTAACCCTAACCCTAACCCTTACCCTAACCGTAACCCTCAAACTAACCCTAAAACTAACGCCTAACCCTAAACCTAACCCTAAACCTAACCCTTGCCCTTACCCTAACCCTATCCCTAACCCTAAACCTTACCCTTACCTTTACCCTAACCCTAACCTTAACCCAACCCTAACCCTAAACCTAACCCTTACCCTACCACTAACACTAACCCTAATTTATACCCTAACCCTAAGCCTACCCCTAAACCTTACCATTTCCCTAACCCTAACCCTAACCCTTACACTTACCCTAACCCTAAACCTAACCCTAAACCTAACAATAGCCTTAACCCTAACCCTAACCTTAAACCTAACCCAAACCTTAACCCTAAACCTAACCTGTAACTTTCCCTAAACCTAAACCTAAACCTAACCCTAACCCTAACCCTAACCCTGACCCTTACCCTTACCCTAACCCTAACCCTACACCTAACCCTAACCCTAACCCTAACCCTAACACCTAACCCTAACCCTAACCCTAACCCTTACCCTTACCCTTACCCTAACCCTAACCCTGACCCTTACCCTTACCCTAAACCTAACCTTAAACCTAACCCTAACCCTAACCCTAATTCTAAACTTAACCCTATCCCTAACCCTAACACTCGCCCTTACCCTAACCCTAACCATAAACCTATCACTAACCCTAACCCAAAACCTAACCCTTACCCTTAACCTAAACCTAACCCTAAACCTAAACATAACCCTACCCTAAACCTACCCTAACCCCTAACCCTAACCCTAACCCTAAACCTTACCCTTACCCTAAACCTAACCCTAACCCTTACCCTAAACCTAACCCTAACCCTAAGCCTAAACCTAACCCTTAACCTTATCTTAACCCTAACCCTAAACCTGACCCTTACCCCTACCCTAACGCTAACCCTAAACCTAAACCTAACCTTAAACCTAACACATACCCTTACCCTAACCCTAACCCTACTTTACCCTAACCCTAATCCTAACCCTAACCCTAACCCTAACCCATACCCTAACCCTACCCTAACCCTAACCCTTACCCTAACCCTAACCCTAACCCTTACCCTAACCCTAACACTAACCCTAACCCTAACTCTAAACTTAACCCTAACCCTAACCCATACCCGAACCCTACCCTAACCCTAACCCATAACCTAACCCTAACCCTAACCCTTACCCTCACCCTAACCCTAACCCTAACCCTAACTCTAAACTTAACCCTAACCCTAACCCTAACCCTTACCCTAACCCTAACCCTAAACCTAAACCTAAACCTAACACTATCCCTAACCCTAACGCTAACCTTAAACCTAACCCAAACCCTAACCCTAAACCTAACCCGTACCTTTCCCTAAACCTAACCCTAACCCTAACCCTAACCCTAACCCTGACCCTTACCCTTACCCTAACCCTAACCCTACACCTAACGCTAACAACTAAACCTAACCTAACCCTAACCCTTACCCTTACCCTAAACCTAATCCTAACCCTGATCATTACCATTACCATTACCCTAACCCTAACCCTAACTTTAACCCCATCCCTAAACCTAACCCTAACCCTAACCCTAATCCTAATCCTTACCCTAAACCTAACACTAACCCTAACCCTAAGCCTAACACTTACCCTTACCCTAACCCTAACTCTAATCCTAACGCTTACCCTTACCCTAACCCTAAACCTAACCCTAAACCTAACCCTAACCCTAACCCTAACCCTAACACTAACCTTAAACCTAACCCAAACCCTAACACTAACCCTAACCCGTACCCTAACCCTAACTCTAATCCTTACCCTAACCCTAACCCTAACCCTACCCTAGGCCTAACACTTACCCTTACCCGAACCCTAAACCTAACCATAACGCTTACCCTTACCCTAAACCTAAACCTAACCCTGACCCTAACACTAACCCTAAACTTAACCGCCAACCCTAACCCTCACACTAACCCCTAACCCTATCCCTAACCAAAAACATAACCCTTACACTTTTCCTAACCCTACCCCTAACCTAAAACTTACGCTTACCCTAACCCCTCCCTAACCCTAACCCTAACCCTAACCCTAACCAGTAACCATAACCCTAACACTAAGCCTAACCCTAACCCAAAACTTAACCCTTACCCTTACGCTAACCCTAACCCTAAACCTCACCGTAAACCTTACCCTAACCCTAAAACTAATCCTAAATCTAACCCTAGCCTTAACCCTAACCCTTACCGTTACCCTAACCCTAACCCTAAACCTAACCCTAACCCTAACCCTAATCCTTACCCTAATCCTAACCCTAACCATAACCCTTACCCTAACCCTAATCCTTACTCTAATACTTACCCTAACCCTAACCCTAACCATAACCCTTACCCTACCCCTAATCCTTACCCTAAACCTAACCCTAACCTTAACCCTTCCCCTAACCCTAACCCTAACCCTAACCCTACCCTAACCCTAACCCTTACCCTTACATTAACCCTAACCCTAACCTTAAACCTAACCCGAACCCTAACCCTAACCCTAAACCTAACCTTAATCCTAACCCTTATCCTTACCCTAACCCTAACCATAACCCTAACCCTAAGCCTATCCCTAACCCTAAACCTAACCCTTACACTTACCCTTACGCGAACCCTAACCCGAAACCTAACCGTAACCCTTACCCTAACCCTAACCCTGGCCCTAACCCTAACCCTAACCCTAACCCTAACACTTACCCTAAACTTAACCCTAACCATTGCCCTTATCCTAACCCTAACCCTAAACTTAACCCCAACCCTAAACCTAACCCTAACCATAACCCTTACCCTAACACTTACCTTAACCCTAACCCTTACCCTAACCCTAACCCTTATCCTAACCCTAACTCTAACCATAAAACTTACCCTAACCCTAACCCTAACTTTAACACTTAACCTTACCCTAACCCTAACCCTAACCCTAACCCTTACACTAACCCTAACCCTAACCCTAACACTTACCCTAACCCTAACCCTTACCCTAACCCTAACCCTAACCCTAACCCTAACCCTTACCCTAATCCTAACACTAACACTAACCCTAGCCTCTAACCCTAACCCTAACCCTAACCCTAACCCATACTCTTACCCTAACCTTTAACCTAACTCTATCCCTAACCCAAACCCTAAGCCTTACCCTAACCCTAACCCTAACACTTACCATAACCCTAACCCTAACCTTAAACCTAACCCTAACCCTAACCATAACCCTAACCCTACCCTAACCCCTAACCCTAAACCTAAACCTAACAGTAATCCTTACCCTTATCCTAACCCTAACACTAACCCTAACCCTAACCCTAAACCTTAACCTTACTCTAAACCTAACCCTGACCCTTACCCTAAACCTAACCCTAACCCTAAACCTAACCCTAAACCTAACCCTTAACCTTATCTTAACCCTAACCCTAAACCTGACCCTTACCCATACCCTAACGCTAACCCTAAACCTAAACCAAACCCTAACCCTAACACATACCCTTACCCTAACCCTAACCCTACTTTAACCCAAACCCTAAACCTAACCCTAACCCTAACCCTAACCCATACCCTAACCCTACCCTAACCCTAACCCTAAACCTTACCCTAACCCTAACCCTAACCCTTACCCTAACCCTAACACTAACCCTAGCCCTCACTCTAAACTTAACCCTAACCCTAACCCATACCCGAACCCTACCCTAAACCTAACCCATACCCTAACCCTGACCCTAACCCTTACCCTCACCCTAACCCTAACCCTAACCCTAACTCTAAACTTAACCCTAACGCTAACCCTAACCCTAACCCTTACCCTAAACCTAACCCTAAACCTAACACTATCCCTAACCCTAACGCTAACCTTAAACCTAACCCAAACCCTAACCCTAACCCTAACCCTTACCTTTCCCTAACCCTAACCCTAACCCTAACCCTAACCCTAACCCTGACCCTTACCCTTACCCTAACCCTAACCCTACACCTAACCCTAACACCTAACCCTAACCCTAACCCTAACCCTACCCTTACCCTAAACCTAATCCTAACCCTGACCATTACCATTACCATTACCCTAACCCTAACCCTAAACTTAAGCCCATCCTTAAACCTAACCCTAACCCTAACCCTAATCCTTACCCTAACCCTAATCCTTACCCTAACCCTAACACTAACCCTAACCCTAAGCCTAACACTTACCCTTACCCTAACCCTAACTCTAACCCTAACGCTTACCCTTAACCTAACACTAAACCTAACCCTAACCCTAACCCTAACCCTAAACCTAACCCCTAAAACCTAACCCTAACCCTACCCCTACCCCTAACCCTAACCCTAACTATAACCATAGCCCTTACCCTTATCCTAACCCTACGCCTAACCCTAAAACTTACCTTACCCTAACCCCAACCCTAACCCTAACCCTAACCCTTCCTCTAACCCTATCCCTAACCCTAAACCTAACTCTAACTCTAACCCAAACTCTAACCCTTACCCTAACCCTAACCCTACAACTTACTCTTACGCTAAGCCTAACCTTAACAATTAACCTTACCCTAACCCTAACCCTAACCCTTACCCTAACCCTAACCCTAACACTTACCCTAACCCTAACTCTAACCCTAACCCTTACCATAAACCTAACACTAACCCTAACCCTAACCCTTACCCTAATCCTAACCCTAACACTAACTCTAACCCCTAGCCCTAACCTTTAACCTAACCCTAACCCTAAACCTAACCCTAACCCTTACCCTTACCCTTACCCTAACCCTAAACCTAACTCTAACTCTAACCCAAACTCTAACCCTTACCCTAACCCTAACCCTACCACTTACTCTTACCCTAAACCTAACCCTAAGCTTAAACATAACGTAACATTAACCTTAACCCTAACCCTTACCCTTACCCTAACCCTAACCCTAACCCTAAACCTAACCCTAACCCTAACCCTAATCCTAACTCCAAACTTAACCCTATATCTAAACTTAACCCTCGACTTTACAATAACCCTAACCCTAAACCAATCACTAATCCTAACCCTAACCCTAACCCTTACCGTTACCCTAAAAATAACCCTAACCCTAACCCTAACCCTAAACCCTAACCCTAACCCTAACACTAATCCTTACCCTTATCCTAACCCTAACACTAACCCTAACACTTACCCTTACCCTAAAGCCTACCCTATCCCTAACCCTAACCCTAACCCTAACACTAACCCTAACACTTACCCTTACCCTAAAGCCTACCCTATCCCTAACCCTAACCCTAACCCTTACCCTAACCCTAAACCTAACCCTAACCCTTACCCTTATCTTAACACTAATTCTAAACCTAACCCTTCCCCTACCCTAACGCTAACCCTAAACCTTACCCTAACCCTAATCCTAACCCTAACACATACTCTTACCCTAACCCTAACCCTAAACCGTACACTAACCCTAACCCTAATCCTAACCCTTACCCTTACCCTAACCCTAACCATAATCTTAACCCAACCATAACCTAACATTAACCTTAACCCTAACCCTGCCGCTAAACCTAACCCTAACCCTAACCCTAAAACTTACCCTAACGCTAACCCTAACCTTAACAATTAACCTTACCCTAACCCTAACCCTAACCCTAACCCTTACCCTAACCCTAACCCTAACACTTACCCTAACCCTAACTCTAACCCTAACCCTTACCATAAACCTAACACTAACCCTAAACCTAACCCTTACCCTAATCCTAACCCTAACACTAACTCTAACCCCTAACCCTAACCCTTAACCTAACCGTAACCCTAAACCTAACCCTAACCCTTACCCTTACCCTTACCCTTACCCTAACCCTAAACCTAACTCTAACTCTAACCCAAACTCTAACCCTTACCCTAACCCTAACCCTACCACTTACTCTTACCCTACACCTAACCCTAAGCTTAAACATAACGTAACATTAACCTTAACCCTAACCCTTACCCTTACCCTTGCCCTAACCCTAACCCTAACCCTAAACCTAACCCTAACCCTAATCCTAACTCCAAACTTAACCCTATATCTAAACTTAACCTTCGACCTTACAATAACCCTAACCCTAAACCAATCACTAATCCTAACCCTAACCCTAACCCTTACCGTTACCCTAAACCTAACCCTAACCCTAACCCTAACCCTAAACCCTAACCCTAACCCTAACCCTAATCCTTACCCTTATCCTAACCCTAACACTAACCCTAACACTTACCCTTACCCTAAAGCCTACCCTATCCCTAACCCTAACCCTAACCCTTACCCTAACCCTAACCCTAACCCTAACCCCAAACCTTACCCTTACCCTAAACCTAACCTAACCCTTACCCTAAACCTAACCGTAAACCTAACCCTAACCCTTACCCTTATCTTAACACTAACTCTAAACCTAACCCTTCCCCTACCCTAACGCTAACCCTAATCCTAACCCTAACCCTAATCCTAACCCTAACACATACTCTTACCCTAACCCTAACCTTAAACCATACACTAACCCTAATCCTAATCCTAACCCTTACCCTTACCCTAACCCTATCCATAATCTTAACCCAACCATAACCTAACATTAACCTTAACCCTAACCATAACCCTTACCCTTACCCTAACCCTGGCGCTAAACCTAACCCTAACCCTAACCCTAAAACTTACCCTAACCCTAACCCTAATCCTAAACCTAACTCTTACCCTTACCCTAACCCTAAACCTAACCCTAACCATAAACCTAACCCTCAACCTAAACCTAACCCAAACCCTTACCCTTACCCTAACCCTAATCCTAACCTTAACCCTAACCCTAACCCTAACCCTTACCCTTACCCTAACCCTAACTCTGAACCTAAAACGAACCCTAATCCTATCCCTAACCCTAACTCTAACCTAACCCTTTACTTAATGCTAACTGTAACCCTAACACTAACCCTTACCCTATAAACCTAACCGTAACTCTAACCCTTACCCTTACCCTAACCGTAACCATCAAACTAACCCTAAAACTAATGCCTAAACCTAAACCTAACCCTAACCCTAACCCTAACCCTTGCCCTTACCTTAACCCTAACCCTAACCCTAAACCTTACCCTTACCTTTACCCTAACCCTAACCTTAACCCAACCCTAACCCTAAACCTAACCCTTACCCTACCACTAACACTAACCCTAATCCTAACCCTAACCCTAATCCTAACCCTAACACATACTCTTACCCTAACCCTAACCTTAAACCATACACTAACCCTAATCCTAATCCTAACCCTTACCCTTGCCCTAACACAATCCCTAAACTTAACCCCAAACCTAAACCCAACCCTAACCTTAACCCTAACACCTACCCTTACATTAACCCTAACCCTACCCCTAACACTTACCCTTACCCTAAACCTAACCCTAACCCTAACATTTACCCTAACACTAACCCTAACCCTGAACCTAACCCTAACCCTCATCCTAACCATACCCTAAACCTAACCCTCACCCTAACCCTAACCCCTAACCCTAACTCTTACCCTAACCCTAACCCTAACCCTTACCCTTACACTGAACCTAACCCTACCTCTAACCCTAACAATAACCCTAACCCTTAACCTAACCCTAACTCTAACCCTTAGCCTAACTCTAACCCTAACCCTAACCCTAACCATAACCCTATCCCTAGCCCTAACCCTTGCCCATACCCTAACCCTAACCCTAACACTAACGGTAACCATAACCCTAACCCTAACCCTTACTCTTTCCCTAAACTTAACCGTAAACCTAACCCTGACGTTTACCCTAACCTTAACCCTAAACCTAACCCTTACACTTACCCTAACGTAACTCTAACCCTAACCCTTACCCTAACCCTAAGTCGAACACTTAGCCTTACACTAACACTAACCCTAAACCTTACCCTATCCCTAACCCTAACCCTTACCCTAACACTAACACTAACGCTAACCCCGAACCCTAACCCTAACGCTAACGCTTACCCTAACCGTAACCGTAACCCTAACCCTAACCCTTACGCTAACCCTAACCCTAACTCTAACACTTAGCCTTACCCTAACCATAACACTTACCCTAACATTAACACTTACCCTGACCCCTAACCCTAACCCTAACCCTTACCCTAACCCTAACCCCTACCCTAACACTTATCCTAAACCTTAACCTAACCCCTAAACCTAACCCTTACCCTAAACCTAACCCTAACCCTAAACCTTACCCTTACCCTAACCATAACCCTAACTCTAACCCTAACCCTAACCCAAACCATAAACCTTACCCTAACCCTAACCCTAACCTTAACCCTAACCCTAACCCTAAACCTAACCCTTACCCTAACCCAAACACTAACCCTAACACTAACCTAAACTTTAACTTTAACCCTAACCCTAACAATTACCCTAACCGTAAGCTTAACCCTAACCCTAACCCTAACCCTAAACCTTGCCCTTATCCTAACCCTAACCCTAAAACTAACCCTAACACTAACCCTAACCCTAAACCTTACCTGTACCCTAAACCTAATCCTAACCCTAACCTTAAGCCTTAAACTTACCCTAACCCTAACCGTAACCCTAACCCTAACTTTGACCCTTACCGTAACCTTAAACCTTACCCTATACCTAAACCTAACCATAATCCTTCCCCTACCCTAACCCTAACCCTAACCCTAACCTTAATGCTAACCCTAACCATAACGCTAGCCCTAAACCTTACCCTAACCCTAAACCTAACACTTATCCTTACCCTAACCCTAATCCTAACCCTAACCCTTACCCTTTCCCTTACCCTAACCCTAACCCTAACCTTAATGGTAACCCTAACCCTAACCCTAACCCTAATCCTTACGCTAACCCTAACCCTTACCCTAACCCTAAACTTAACCCTAACCCTAACCCTTACCTTACCCTAACCCTAAACCTACCTCTAACCCTAACCCCAACCCAAAACCTAATCCTTACCCTAACCCTAATCCTAACACTTAGCCTAACTCTAACCCTAACCATAACCTTAACCCTAACCCTAACCCTAACCCTTACCCTTACCCTTACCCTAACCCTAACCCTAACCCTAACCCTAACCCTTACTCTTACCCTAACCCTAACCCCAAACCTAACCCTAACCCTAACCTTAACCCTAACCCTAACCGTAACCCTAAACCTTACCCTTACGCTAACCCTAACCCTAAACCTAACCCTAACCCTAACCTAACCCTAAACCTTACCTGTACCCTAAACCTAATCCTAACCCTAACCCTTACCCTAACCCTAACCCTAACCCTTAGCATAACCCTAATCCTAACACTAAACTTAACCCTAACCTTACCCCTAAACTTAACCCTTACCCTTGCCCTAACCCTAACCTTAACACTAACCCTAACCCTAACCCTAACACTAACCCTAACCCTTACCCTTACCCTAACCCTTTACCCTACCTGTAACCCTAACCATAACCCTAACCCTAATCCTTACCCTAACCATAACCCTAACCATAATCTTAACCTTAACCCTAACGATAACCCTTACCCTTACCCTTACCATAACCCTAACCCTAACCCTAACCCTAAACCTTACCCTTACCCTAAACCTAAACCTAACCCTAACCCTAACCCTAAAACTTATCCGTATCCTAAACCTAATCCTAATCCTAACCCTTACCCTAACCCTAACCCTAAACCTTAGCCTAACCTTAACCCTAACCCTAAACTTAACCCTAACCTTAACCCTAAACCTAACCCTTACCCTTGCCCTAACCCTAACCCTTATGCTTTCTCTAACCCTAACCCTAACCCTAACCTTAATGCTAAACCTATCCCTAACCCTAACCCTAACCCTAATCCTTACCCTGACCCTAACCCTAACCCTTACCATAACCCTAACCCTAACCCTAACCCTTGCCCTAACCCTAACCCTAACCCTAAACCTTACCCTTACCCTAACCCTAACCGTAACCCTAACCCTAATCCTAACCCTAACGCTAACCCTAACACTAACCCTAACACTTACACTTGCCCTAACCCTAACCCTAACCCTTTCCATAACCCTAACTCTAACCCTAACCCTAACCTTACACTAACCCTAACCCCTGTCCCTAACCCTTATCCTTAATCTAAACCTAACCACTAACCCCAACCCTAATCCTAACCCTAACCCTAACCCTTACCCTAACCCTAACCCAAACCCAAACACTTATCCTAACCCTAACCCTAACCCTTAGCCTAACCCTAACCATAACCCTAAGCTTAACCCTAAGCCTAACCCTAACCCTAACACTTACCCTTACTCTAACCCCAAACCTAACCCTAACACTATCCCTAACCTTAACCCTAACCCTAACCCTTACCCTAAACCTAACCCTAACCCTTACCCTTACCCTAACCCTAACCTTAACCCTAACCTTAATCCTAAACCTAAGCCTAACATTAATCCTAACCCGTACCCTTACCCTAACCATAACCCTAACCCTTACCCTTACCCTAACCCTAACCCTAAACCTTACACTTACCCTAACCCTAACCCTACCTCTAACCCGAACCCCAACCCTACCCGTAACACTTACTCTAACCGTAACCCTAACTCTTAGCCTAACCCTAACCCTAACCATAACCTTAACCTAACTCTAACCCTAACCCTTACTCTTACCATAACCCTAACGCTAAAACTAACCCTTACTCTTACCCTAACCCTAACCGGAATCCTAACCCTAACCCTAACCCTAAACCTTACTCTTACCCTAAACCTAACACTAACCCTAACCCTAAACCTAAACCTAACCCCCAACCCTAACCATAACCCTAAACCGAACACTAACCCTAAACCTAACCCTTACCCTAACCCTAAACCTAGACCTAAACCTAACCCTAACCCTTACCCTTACCCTAACCCTAACCCTAACCCTAACCCTAACCCTAAACCTAACATTACCCTAACCCTAACCCTAACCCTTACCCTTATGCTAATCCTAACCCTAACCTTAATGCTAACCCTAACCCTCACGCTAACCCTAATACTTACCCTAGCCGTAACCCTAACCCTAAACCTAACCCTAACCCTAACCCTAATCCTTACCCTAACCCTAACCCTAACCCTTACCCTAACCCTAACCATTCTTCTAACCCCAACCCCAACCCTATCCCTAACCCTTACCCTAACCCTAACCCTAACCCTTAGCCTAACCCTAACCCTAACCCTAACGTTAAACCTAACCCTAAACATAACGCTAACCCTAACCCTAACCCTATTACTTACCCTAAACCGAACCCTAACCAAAACCTTAACCCCAAACCTAAACCTAAATCTAACCCTAACCCTAACGCTAACCCTACCACTAACCCTAACACTTAACCTTACCCTAAACCTAACCCTAACCTTAACTTTTACCCTAACCCTAACCCTAACACTGAACCTTACCCTAACCCTAATCCTAACCATACACTTAACCTAACCCTAACCCTAACTCTAACCCCTAACCCTTACCCTAAACCTAACCGTAACCCTAACCATAACACTTACCCTAACCCTTATCCTAACCCTAACCCCAAACTTAATTTTTACCCTACCCCTAACCCTAACCCTGTACCCAACCCTAACCCTAATCCTAACTATACCCTAAACCTAACCCTAACCCTAACTCTAATCCCTAACCCTAACCCTTACCCTAAACCTAACCCTAACCCTAACCCTAACACTTACCCTAACCCTTACCCAAACCCTAACCCCTACCCTTACCCTAACCCTAACACTAACCCTAACAATAACCTAAATCTTAACCGTAACCCTAACCCTTAACCTTACCCTAACCCTAACCCTTCCTCTAAACCCAACCCCAACCCTAACCCTTATCCTAACCCTAATCCTAACCCTCATCCTAACCCTAACCCTAACCCTAACCTTAACCCTAACCCTAAACCTAACGCTAACCCTAAACCTATCCCTAACCCTTACCCTAAACCTAAACCTAACCCTTATCCTTACACTAACCCTAACCCTTACACTTTACCTAACCCTAACCCTAACCCTAACCGTAACCCTAACCTTAATGCTGACCATAGACCCTAACTCTAACCCTAACACTTACACTAGCCGTAACCCTAACCCTAAACCTAACCCTAACCCTAACCCTAATCCTTACCTTTGCCCTAACCCTAACACTAACCCTTACGCTTACACTAACCCTAACCCTAATCCTCACCCTAACCCTAACCCTAACCCTTACCCTTACCCTAACCCTAACCCTTCCTCTATCCCCAACCCCAGTCCCAACCCTAAACCTAACCATTACCCTAACCCTAACCCTAAACCTTAGCCTAACCCTAAGCCTAACCCTAACCCTTACGCTTACACTAACCCTAACCCTAATCCTTACCCTAACCCTAACCCTAAACCTTACCCTTACCCTAACCCTAACCCTTCCTCTAACCCCAACCCCAACCCCAACCCTAAACCTAACCCTTACCCTAACCCTAACCCTAACCCTTAGCCTAACCCTAACCCTAACCTAAACCCTAACCCTAAAAATAACGCTAACCCTAACCCTAACCATAACACTTACCCTAACCCGAACCCTAACCGAAACCTTAACCCCAAACCTAAACCTAAACCTAACCCTAACCCTAACTCTTAAACTTACCCTAACCCTAACGCTAACCCTACACTTACCCTTACCCTAAACCTAACCCTAACCTTAACTTTTACCCTAACCCTAACCCTAATCCTGAACCTAACCGTAACCCTAAATCTAACCATACCCTAAACCTAACCCTATCCCTAACCCTAACCCTTAACCCTAACCCTAAGCCTTACCCTAACCCTAACCCTAACCCTAACCCTAACCCTTACCCTTACCCTGAACCTAATCCTACCTCTAACCCTAACAATAACCCTAACCCTTAACCTAACCCTAACCATAACCCTTAGCCTAACTTTAACCCTAACACTTATCCTAACCCTAACCCTATCCCTATCCCTAACCCTTGCCCTTACCCTAACCCTAACCCTAACAGTAAACCCTACACTAATCCTAGCCCTAACCCTAACCCTTACCCTAACCATAACCCCTACCATTAACCTTATCCTAAACCTAAACCTAACCCCTAAACCTAATCCTTACCCTAACCCTAACCCTAACCCTAAAATTACCCTTACCCTAACCCTAACCCTTAGCCTAACCCTAACCCTAACCATAACCTTAACCCTAACCCTAACCCTAAACCTTTCCCTTACCCTAACCCTAACAGTAATCCTAACACTAACGTAAACCTTAATCGTAAGCCTAACCCTAACCCTTAACCTAACCCTAACCCTAACCTTAACCCTAACCCTAATCCTTACCCCAAACCTTACCCTTACCCTAACCCTAATCCTAAACCTAACCCTAACCCTAACCCTAACCCTAACCCTAAAACTTACCTGTA
>JANJXV010000576.1:90000-102500 GCA_024803745.1 Megascapheus bottae
AACCCTAACCCTAACCCTAATCCTTACCATAGCCCTTACCCTTACCTAACCCTAAACCTAACCCTAACCCTTACCCTTACCCTAATCCTAACCCTACCTCTAACCCTAACCCCAAGCCTAATCCTTACTCTAACCCTAACCCTAACCCTTAGCCTAACCCTAACCCTAACCATAACCTTAACCCTGACCCTAACCCTAACCCTAACCCTTACTCTTACCCTAACCCTAACCCTAACCCTAACCCTAACCTTAACCCTAAACCTAACCCTAACCCTAAACCTTACCCTTACCCTAACCCTAACCCTAAACCTAACCCTAAACCTAACCCTAATCCTAAACCTTACCCGTACCCTAAACCTAATCCTAACCTTAAACCTTATACTAACCCTAACCCTAACCCTTAGCCTAACCCTAACCCTAACCCTAAACTTAACCGTAAACTTAACCCTAAACCTAACCCTTACCCTTGCCCAAACCCTAACCCTAACACTAACCCTAACCATAACCCTAACCCTTACCCTTTCTCTAACCCTAACCCTAACTCTAACCCTAACCTTAATGCTCAACCGAACCCTAACCCTAACCCTATTCCTTACCCTAACCCTAACCCTAACTCTTACCCTAACCCTAACCCTAACCTTACCCTTACCCTAACCCTAACCCTACCTCTAACCCCAACCCCAACCCTACCCCTGACCCTTACCCTAACCGTAACCCTAACCCTTAGCCTAACCCTAACCCTAAACATAACCCTAACACTAACCCTAACCCTAACCCTTACCCTTACCCTTACCCTTACCCTAACCCTAACCTAAACCTAACCCAAACCCTAACCCTAAATCTTACTCTTACCCTAAACCTAACCCTAACCCTTACCCTAACCCTAACCCTAACCCTAACCCTAACCCCTAACCCTAAACCTAACCCTAAACCTTACCCTTACCCTAACCATAAACCTAATCCAAACACTAACACTAACCCCTAACCTTCACCCTATCTTTAACCCTTACCTTTACCCTAACCCTAACCTTAACACTAAACTGAACACTAACCCTAACCCTAACCCCTACCCTAACCCTAACCCTAGACTTAAACCTAACCCTAAACCTTACCCTTACCCTTACCCTAACGCTAACACTAAACCTAACCCTAACCTTAACCCTAACCCTAACTTTAACCCTAATCCTAACCCTAACCATAACACTTTCCCTTACCCTAACCCTAACCCTAAACCTAACCTAACCCTAAACCTAACTCTAACCCTTACCCTTACCCTTACCCTAAATCTAACTCTAAACTTAACACTAAACCTAACCCAATCCCTAACCCTAACCCTAACCCTCACCCTTACACTTACTCTAACCCTAAAACTAAACCTAACACTAAACCTAACCCCTAACCCTAACCCTTACCCTTACTCTATCCCTAACCCTAAACCTAACACTTACCCTACCCCTAAACCTAACTCTAAACCTAACCCTAACCCTAACCCTAACCCTTGCTCTAAACCTAACGCTAACCCTAACCATAACCCTAATACTTACCCTTACCTAACCCTAACCCTAACCCATACACTAATTCTAACCCTAACCCTAACACTTAACCTTACACTATCCCTAACCCTAACTCTAACCCTAACCCTAATCAGAATCCTAACCCTAACCCTCACCCTAACCCTAACCCTAACCCTAACACCTAACCCTAACCCTTACCCTAACCCTAAACCTAACCCTAAACCTAACACCTAATCCTAAATCTTACCCTAAACCTAAACCTAACCCTAACCCTTACCCTAACCCTAATCCTAACCCTAATCCTTACACTAACATTAACCCTAACCCTAACCCTAACCCTTAACCTTTCATTGACCCTAACCCTAACCCTAAACCTAACCTTAACCCTAACCCTAACCCTTACCCTTACCCTAACCCTATACCTAACCCTAACCCTAACCCTAAGCCTAACCCTAAACCTAACCCTAACCCTTACGCTTACACTAACCCTAAACCTAACCCTAACCCTAACCCTAACCCTAACACTAATCCTTACCCTAACCCTAACCCTAAACCTAACCCTTACCCTTACCCTAACCCTAACCCTAACCCTTACCCTTACCCTAAACCTAACCCTAACCTTAATGCTGACCCTAAACCTAACGTTAACCCCAACCCTTAACCTAACCCTAAACCTAACCATTATACTTACCCTTACCCTAAACCTAACCCTAACCTTAACCCTAACCCTAAACCTAATCCTTACCCTAACCCTAATACTTACCCTTACCCTAACCCTAACCCTAAACCTTACCCTTACCCTAACCCTAACCCTTCCTCTAACCCCAACCCCAACCCTAACCCTAACCCTTACCCTAAACCTAACCCTAACCCTTAGCCTAATCCTAACCCTAAACTTAACCCTAACCCTAAACCTAACGCTAAACCTAACCCTAACCCTAACACTTACCCGAACCTGAACCCTAACCCAAAACTTAACCCCAAACCTAAACCTAAACCTAACCCTAACCCTAACTCTTAAACTTACCCTAACCCTAACGCTAACACTAACACTAACCCCAACACTTACCCTTGACCTAACCCTAACCCTAACCCTAACCCTAACCCTAACCCTTACACTAACCCTAACCCTAACCCTAACCCCTATCCCTAACACTTATCCTAAACCTAACCCTAACCCCTAACCCCAACCCTTACCCTAACCCTAACCCTAACCCTAACCCTAACCCTTACCCTTACCCTAACCCTAACCCTACCCCAAACCCTAATCCTTATCCTAACCCTAACCCTAACCCTTCCTCTAACCCCAACCCCAACCCTAAACCTAACCCTAACAATAACCCTAAATCTTACCCTTAGCCTAACCCTAACCCTAACCCTAACCCTAACCCTAACACTAAATCTTACCCTTAGCCTAACCCTAACCCTAACCCTAACCCTAACCCTTACCCTAACCATAACCCTAACCCTTAGCCTAACCCTAACCCTAACCCTAAACTTAACCCTAACCTAAACCCTAAACCTAACCCTTACGCTTACCCTAACCCTAACCCTAACCCTAACCCTAACCCTAACCCTTACCCTTTCCGTAACCCTAACCCTAACCCTAACCTTAATGCTAAACCTAACACTAACCCTAAACCTAACCCTAATCCTTACCCTAACCCTAAACCTAATCCTTACCCTAACCCTAACCCTAACCCTAACCTTACCCTTACCTTAACCCTAAACCTACCTCTAACCCCAACCCCAAACCTACCCCTAACCCTTACCCTAACCGTAACCCTAACCCTTAGCCTAACCCTAAGCCTAACCCTTAACCTTACCCTAACCCTAACCCTAAACCTAACCTAACCCTAAACCTAACTCTAACCCTTACCCTTACCCTAAATCTAACCCTAACCTTAACACTAAACCTAACCCAATCCCTAACCCTAACCCTAACCCTCACCCTTACACTTACTCTAACCCTAACACTAAAACTAACCCTAACCCTAACCTCTAACCCTAAACCTTACACTTAATCTATCCCTAACACTAACCCTAACTCTTACCCTACCCCTAAACCTAACCCTAAAGCTAACCCTAACCCTAACCTTAACCCTTGCCCTAAACCTAACGCTAACCCTAACCATAACCCTAACACTTACCCTTACCCTAACATTAACCCTAACCCATACACTAATTCTAAACCTAAGCCTAACCTTATCCGCTAATCCTAACCCTAACCCTAACCCTAACACTTAACCTTACCCTAACCCTAACCCTCACCCTCACCCTAACCCTAACCCTAACACTAACACCTAACCCTAACACTTACCCTAACCCTAAACCTAACCCTAACCGTAACACCTAACCCTAAACCTTACCCTAACCCTAACACTTACCCTAAACCTAACCCTAACCCTAATCCTTACACTAACCCTAACCATAACCCTAAACCTAACCCCAACCCTTAACCTAACCCTAACCCTGACCCTAACCCTTAACCTTTCTTTGACCCTAACCCTAACCCTATCAATAACCTTAACCCTAACCCTAAGCCTAACCCTAAACCTAACCCTAACCCTAACCCTCACGCTTACCCTAACCCTAACGCTAACCCTAACACTAATCCTTACCCTAACCCTAACCCTAAACCTAACACTTACCCTTACCCTAACCCTAACCCTAACCCTTACCCTTACCCTAAACCTAACCGTAAGCTTAATGCTGAACCTAAACCTGACGCTAACCCCAAACCTTAACCTAACCCTAAACCTAACCCTTATACTTACCCTTACCCTAACCCTAACCCTAACCCTAACCTTAATGCTAACCCTAACCCTAATCCTTACCCTAACCCAAATCCTTACCCTAACCCTAGCCCTAACCCTAACCCTTACCCTTACCCTAACCCTAACCCTTCCTCTAACCCCAACCCCACCCCAACCCTAACCCTAACCCTTAACCTAACCCTAACCCTAAGCCTTAGCCTAACCCTAAGCCTAACCCTAACCCCTAACCCTAACCCTTACTCTATCCCTAACCCTAACCCTAACACTTACCCTAACCCGAACCCTAACCCAAACCTTAACCCCAAACCTAAACCTAAACCTAACCCTATCCCTAACCCTTAAACTTACCCTAAACCTAACACTAACCCTAACACTAACCCTAACACTTACCCTAGACCTAACCCTAACCCTATCCCTTACCATAACCCTAACTCTAACCCTAACGCTAACCCTTACACTAACCCGAACCCTAACACTAACCCCTATCCCTAACCCTTATCCTAAATCTAACCCTAAACCCTAACCCCAAACTTTACCCTAACGCTAACCCTAACCCTAACCCTAACCCTTACCCTTACGCTAACCCTAAACCTAACTATAACCCTAACCCTAACCCAAACCCTAACCCTTATCCTAACCCTAACCCTTACACTTAACCTAACCCTAACCCTAAACCTAACCCTAAACCTTACCCTAACCCTAACCCATACCCTAACCCTAACCCTAATCCTAACCCTTATCCTTACCCTAACCCTAACCCTAACACTTACCCTTACCCTAACCCTAACCCTACCTCTAACCCTAACCCCAACCCTACCCGTAACCCTTACCCTAACCGTAACCCTAACATTAGCCTAAACCTAACCCTAAACATAACCTTAACGCTAACCCTAACCCTAATCCTTACCCTTTCCATACCCTAACCCTAAACCTAACCCTTACTCTTACCCTAACCCTAACCCAAAACCTAACCCTAACCCTAACCCTAAACCTTATTCTTACCCTAAACCTAACCCTAACCCTTACACTAACCCTAACGCTAACCCTAACCCTAACCCCTAACCCTAACCCTAACCCTAAACCTTACCCTTACCCTAACCATAAACCTAACCCAAACCCTAACACTAACCCCTAACCCTCACCCTAACCCTAACCTTTACCTTTACCCTAACCCTAAACTTAACCCTAAACCGAACACTAACCCTAACCCTAACACTTACACTAACCCTAACCCTAGACCTAAACCTAACCCTAACCCTTACCCTTACCCTAACCCTAACCCTAAACCTAACCCTCAACCTAATCCTAACCCTTACCCTTACCCTAACAATAACCCTAACCATTACCCTTAACCTAACCCTAACCCTAACCTTAATGCTAACCCTAACCCTAAACCTTACCCTTACCCTAACCCTAACCCTGACCCTAATCCTAACCCTAACCCCAACCCTAACCCTAACCCTAACCCTTACCCTTTCCCTAAACCTAATCCTAACAATAAACATACCCTAAACCTTACCCTTACCCTTACCCTAACCCTTACACTAACCCTAACCCTCAACCTTCCCCATACCATAGCCCTAACCCTAAACCTAACCCTAACCCTAACCCTAAACCTTACTCGTACCCTAAACCTAATCCTAACCCTAACCCTAAGCATTAAACATACCCTAACCCTAACCTTAACCCTAACCCTAACTTTAACCCTAATCCTAACCCTACCCATAACCTTACCCTTACTCTAACCCTAACCCTAAACCTAACCTAACCCTAACACTAACTCTAACCCTTAGCCTTACCCTAACTCTAACCGTAACCATAACCCTAACCTTTACCCTAACCCTAACCCTAACCCTAACCCTTACACTTACCATAACCCTAACCCTATCCCGAACTCTAACCCTCACCCTAACCCTAACCCTAACACTAACACCTAACCCTAACCCTTACCCTAACCCTAAACCTAACCCTAACCCTAACACCTAACCCTAAACCTTACCCTAACCCTAACCCTTACCCTAACCCTAACCCTAACCCTAATCCTTACACTAACCCTAACCATAACCCTAAACCTAATCCCAACCCTTACCCTAACCCTAACCCTTTCCCTAACCCTTAACCTTTCATTGACCCTAACCCTAACCCTATCCATAACCTTAACCCTAACCCTAACCCTATCCCTAAGGCTAACCCTAAACCTAACCCTAACCCTAACCCTTACGCTTACCCTAACCTAAACCTAACCCTAACGCTAACCCTAACACTAATCCTTACCCTAACCCTAACCCTAAACCTAACACTTACCCTTACCCTAACCCTAACCCTAACCCTTACCCTTACCCTAAACCTAACCCTAACCTTAATGCTGACCCTAAACCTAATGCTAACCCCAAACCTTAACCTAACCCTAAACCTAACCCTTATACTTACCTTTACCCTAACCCTAACCCTAAACTTAATGCTAACCCTAACCCTAACCCTTACCCTAACCCTAATCCTTACCCTAACCCTAACCCTAACCCTAACCCTTACCCTTACCCTAACCCTAACCCTTCCTCTAACCCCAACCCCAACCCCAACCCTAAACCTAACCATTAACCTAACCCTAACCCTAACCCTTAGCCTAACCCTAACCCTAAACTTAAACCTAACCCTAAACCTAACGCTAACCCTAACCTAACCCTAACACTTACCATAACCCGAACCCTAACCCAAACCTTAAAACCAAACCTAAACCTAAACCTAACCCTAACCCTAACTCTTAAACTTACCCTAACCCTAACACTAACCCTAACACTTACCCTTGCCCTAACCCTAACCCTAACCCTTACCATAACCCTAACTCTAACCCTAAAGCTAACCCTTACACTAACCCGAACCCTAACCCTAACCCCTATCCCTAACCCTTATCCTAAATCTAACCCTAAACCCTAACCCCAACCTTTACCCTAACGCTAACCCTAACCCTAACCCTAACCCTTACCCTTACCCTAACCCTAAACCTAACTCTAACCCTAACCCTAACCCAAACCCTAACCCTTATCCTAACCCTAACCCTTACCCTTACGCTAACCCTAACCCTAACCCTAACCCTAAACCTTACCCTAACCCTAACCCATACCCTAACCCTAACACTAATCCTAACCCTTACCCTTACCCTAACCCTAACCCTATCACTTACCCTTACCCTTACCTAACCCTAACCCTACCTCTAACCCTAACCCCAACCCTACCCGTAACCCTTACCCTAACCGTAACCCTAACCCTTAGCCTAAACCTAACCCTAAACATAACCTTAACCCTAACCCTAACCCTAATCTTTACCCTTACCATACCATATTCTAAACCTAACCCTTACTCTTACCCTAACCCTAACCCTAAACCTTACTCTTACCCTAAACCTAACCCTAACCCTTACCCTAACCCTAACCCCTAACTCTAACCCTAACCCTAAACCTTACCCTTACACTAACCATAATCCTAACCCAAACCCTAACACTAACCCCTAACCCTCACCCTAACCCTAACCTTTACCTTTACTCTAACCCTAAACTTAACCCTAAACCGAACACTAACACTAACCCTAACCCTTACACTAACCCTAACCCTAGACCTAAACCTAAACCTAACCCTTACCCTTACCCTAACCCTAACCCTAAACTTAACCCTAAACCTAATCCTAACCCTTACCCTTACCCTAAAAATAAGCCTAACCCTTACCCTTAACCTAACCCTAACCCTAACCTTAATGCTAATCCTAACCCTAACGGTAACCCTAACCCTAATGCTAACCCTTATCCTAACAATAAACCTAACCCTTACCCTAACCTAACCCTAACCCTAACCTTAATGCTAACCCTAACCCTAAACCTAACCCTTACCCTAACCCTAACCCTGACCCTAATCCTTACCCTAACCCCAACCCTAACCCTAACCCTAAACCTTACCCTTTCCCTAACCCTAATCCTAACAATAAACATACCCTAAACCTTACCTTACACTTACCCTAACCCTGACACTAACCCTAACCCTCAACCTTACCCTTACCATAGCCCTAACCCTAAACCTAACCCTAACCGTAACCCTAAACCTTACTCGTACCCTAAACCTAATCCTAACATAACCCAAAGCTTTAAACGTACCCTAACCCTAACCCTAAACCTAACCCTAATCCTAACCCTTAACCTTCCCCTAACAATAACCCTAACCCCTACCCTTAACCTAACCCTAACCCTAACCTTAATGCTAACCCTAACCCTAACCGTAACCCTAACCCTAATCCTAACCCTTACCCTTACCCTAACAATAAACCTAACCCTTACCCTAACCTAACCCTAACCCTAATCTTAATGCTAACCCTAACCCTAAACCTAACCCTTACCCTAACCCTAAGCCTGACCCTAATCCTTACCCTAACCCCAACCCTAACCCTAACCCTAACCCTTACCATTTCCCTAACCCTAATCCTAACAATAAACATACCCTAAACCTTACCCTTACCCTTACCCTAACCCTTACACTAACCCTAACCCTCAACCTTACCCTTACCATAGCCCTAACCCTAACCCTAATCCTAACCCTTACCATAACCCTTACCCTTACTCTAACCCTAACCCTAAACCTAACCTAACCCTAACACTAACTCTAACCCTTAGCCTTACCCTAACTCTAACCGTAACCATAACCCTAACTTTTACCCTAACCCTAACCCTAACCCTAACCCTAACCCTTACACTAACCCTAACCCTAACCCTAACGCTTACCTTATCCTAATCCTAACCCTAAACGTAACCCTAACATTAATACTAACCCTTACCCTTACCCTAACCCTAAACCTAACCCTAACCCTTACCCTTACCCTAACCCTAACCCTAAACCTAACCCTAACACTAACCCTAACACTAACCCTAAACCTAACCATAAACCTAACACTAACCCTAACCCTAACACTAACCCTTACCCTTACCCTAACCCTAACACTAACCCTAACACTAAACTTTACCATAACCCTAACCCTTACCCTAACCCTAACCCCAAACCTAAACCTAAGCCTAACCCTAACCCTAACCCTTACCCTAACCCTAACCCTAACCCTCACCCTAACACTAACCCTAACCCTAACCCTTAAACTAACCCTAACCCTAAACCTAACCCTAACCCTAACACTTACCCTTACCCTAATGCTAAACCTAACCCTAACCCTAACCCTAACACTAATCCTTACCCCAACCCTAACACTAACCCTAACCCTAAACCTTACTCTTACCCTAACCCTAACCATAACCCTTACCCTTACGCTAAGCCTAACTCAAACCTTAATGCTAACCCTAACCCTAACGCTAACCCTAACCCTTACCCTAAACCTAAACCTAACCCTTATCCTTACCCTAACCCTAACCCTAACCCTAACCCTTACCCTTTACCTAACCCTAACCCTAACCCTACCCCTAACCCTAACCTTAATGCTGACCATAACCCTAACTCTAACCCTAACACTTACCCTAGCCGTAACCCTAACCCTAACTCTAACCCTAACCATAACCCTAAACCTTACCCTTGCCCTAACCCTAACCCTAACCCTAACCCTTACGCTTACACTAACCCTAATCCTTACCCTAACCCTAACCCTAATCCTAACCCTTACCCTACCTTAACCCTAACCCTTCCTCTAACCCCAACCCCAAACCTAACCCTAACCCTTACCGTAACCCTAACCCTAACCCTTAGCCTAACCCTAACCCTAACCCTAACCTTAACCCTAAAACTAAACCTAACGCTAACCCTAACCCTAAACCTAACACTTACCATAACCCGAACCATAACCCAAACCTTAACCCCAATCCTAAACATAAACCTAAACCTAAGCCTAACTCTTAAACTTACCGTAACCCTAACGCTAACCCTGAAACTAACCCTAACACTTACCTTTACCCTAAACCTAACCCTAACCCTAAGCCTAACTTTTACCCTAACCCTAACCCTAACCCTAAACCTAACCCTAACCCTAACCCTAACATTAACCCTAACCCTAACCCTTACCCTAACCCTTACCCTAACCCTTACCCTTACCCTGAACCTAACCCTACCTCTAACCCTAACAATAACGCTAACCCTTATCCTAACCCTAACCCTCACCCTTAGCCTAACTCTAACCCTAACCCTAACCATAGCCCTAGCCCTAACCCTTGCCCTTACTCTAACCCTAACCCTAACACTAACCGTAACCTTAACCCTAACCCTAACCCTAACCCTAACCCTTACCCTTTCCCTAAACTTAACCCTAAACCTAACCCTTACCTTTAACCTAACCTTAACCCTAAACCTAACCCTTACTCTTACCCTAACCCTAACCCTAACCCTACCACTTACCCTAACCCTAAGTCGAACCCTTAGCATTACACTAACCCTAACCCTAAGCCTAACCCTAACCCTAAACCTAACACTAATCCTTACCCTAACCCTAACCCTAAACCTAACCCTTACCCTTACCCTAACCCTACCCTAACCCTTACCCTTACCCTAAACCTAATCCTAACCTTAATGCTGACCCTAAACCTAACGCTAACCCAAACCCTTAACCTAACCCTAAACCTAACCCTTAAACTTACACTTACACTAACCCTAACCCTAACCCTAACCCTTAACCTTTTCCTAACCTTAACCCTAACCCTAACCTTAATGCTAACCCTAACCCTAACCCTAACCATAACCCTAATCCTTACCCTAACCCTAATCCTTACCCTAACCCTAAACCCAACCCTAACCCTTACCCTAACCCTAACCCTTCCTCTAACCCCAACCCCAACCCTAACCCCTAACCCTAACCCTACCCTACCCCTTACCCTTACCCTAACCCTAACCCTAACCTTAACCCTAACCCTAACACTCACCCTAACCCTTACCCTTACCCTTACCCAAACACTATCCCTTAATCTAATCCTTAACCTAATCCTAACCTTAACCCTTTACCCTCACCCTAACCCTAAATCTAACCCCTAACCCTAACACTTTTCCTAAACCTAACCCTAACCCTAACCCTTACCCTTGCCCTAGACCTTACCCTAACACTAAACCTAACCTTAACCCTAACCCTAACCCTAAACCTAACCATTACCCTTACCCTAAACCTAACCTAAACCTAACCCTAACCCTAACCCTAACCCTTACCCTTACCCTAACACTAACCCTAAACCTAAACCAAACCCTAACCCTAACCCTAACCCCTAACCCTAACCCTAACCCTTACCCTTACCCTAACCCTAACCCTAATCTTAATGTTAAACCTAACCCTAACCCTAACCCTAAACCTAACCCTTACCCTTTCCCAAACCCTAACCCTAACCCTTTCCCTAACCCTAACCCTAACCCTAACCCTAACCCTTACCCTTTCCCTAACCCTAAGCCAAACCCTAACGTTAACCCTAACCCTTACCCTTACCCTAAACCTAACCCTAAACCTAACCCTAACCCTAACCCTCATCCTTACCCTTACCATAACCCTAAACCTAACTCTAACCCTAACCCTAACCCTTACACTTACCCTAACCCTAAACCTAACCCAAACCCTAAACCTAACCCTAACACTTAACCTTACCCTAACCCTAAGCCTAACCTTAACCCCAACCCTAAACCTAACCCTAAACATAACCCTAACCCTTACCCTTATCCTAACCCTAAAGCTAATCCTAACCCTAACACTTACACTTGCCCTAACCCTAATCCTAATCCTAACCCTTACCCTAACCCTAACCCTAACACTAACACTTTCACTAACCCTAACCCTAACCCTAACCCCTAACCGTTACACTAACCCTTACCCTAACACTAACCCTAAACCCTAACTCTACCCTTACCCTAACCCTAACCCTCACCATAACACTTACAATTACCCTAACCCTTACCCTAAACCTAACCCTAACCCTAACCCTAACCATAACCCTTATCTTACCCTCACCCTAACCCTAAACCTTACCTAAACCTGACCCTTAGCCTAACCCTAACCCTAAACTTAAGCATAACCCTAACCCTGACCCTAACCCTTACCCTAAACATAACCCTAACCCTAAACCTAACACTAACCCTAACCTTAACCCTAACCCTAACCCTAACCATTACCCTAACCCTAACCCTAACCCTTAGCCTAACCCTAACCCTAACCTTAAGCCTAACCCTAACCCTAACCCTAACCCTAAACCTTACCCTTTCCCTA
>JANJXV010000576.1:112500-197500 GCA_024803745.1 Megascapheus bottae
TAACCCTATCCCTAACCCCTAACCCTAACCCTTACCCTAAACCTAACCCTAACCCCTTACCCTAAACCTTACCCTAACCCTACCCCTAACCCTAACACTAACCCTTACCCTTACCCTAACCCTAACCCTAAACTTAACTCTCACCCTAAACCTAACCCTAACCCTAAGCCTTACCCTCACCCTAACCCTAAACCTAACCTAACCCTAATCCTTACCCTAACCCAAACCCTAACCCTTATCCTTAACATAACACTAAATCTAACCTTAACCCTAACACTTACCCTTTCCCTAACCCTAACCCTAACCCTAACCCTAACCTTAACCCTAACCCTAACACTTACCCTTACCCTAAGCCTAACACTAAACCTAAACCTTGCCCTAATCCTAACCCTAACACTAACCCTAAACCTAACCCTTACCCTTAACCAAACCCTAAACCTAAACCTAAACCTAACCCTAAACCTTACCCTTACCCTAACTCTAACCCTAACCCTAACTCTTACCCTTACCCTAACCCTAACCCTTAATTAACACTAACCTTAACCCTAACACTTACCCTTGCCCTAAACCTAAACCTAACCCTAACCCTAACCTGACCCTAACCTTTACACTTACCTTAACCCCAAACCTAACCCTAACACTAACCCCTAACCATAACGCTAACCCTAAACCTTACCCTAACCCTAACCCGAACCCTAAACTTAACCCTTTCCTTAACACTAACCCTAACCCTAACCCTTACCCTTACCCAAACCCTAACCCTAAATCTAACCCTTACCGTTACCCTAACCCTAACCCTAACCCTAATCTTAACCCTTAACCATACCCTAACTCTAACCCTGACCTTAATGCTAACCCTAACCTAACCCTAACCCTAACCCTTACCCTTTCCCTAACCCTAACCCTAACCCTAACCCTTACCCCTACCCTAACCCTAACTCTAACACTAAACCTAACCTTAACCCTAACCCTACAACTCACCCTAACCCTTACCCTGACCCTAACTCTAAACCTAACCCTAACCCTAACCCGAAACCTAACCCTTACCCTTACCCTAATCCTAACCCTAAACCTAATCCTAACTCTAAACCTAACCCTAACCCTAACCCTAACCCTTACCCTAACCCTAACCCTAACCCTAAACCTAACCCTAACACTTACCTTTTCCATAACCCTAACCCTAACCCTTACCCTAAACTTAACCCTAACTCTAACCCTAACACCTAACCCTAACCCTAACCCTAACACTTACCTTTACCCTTACCTTAACCCTAACCCTAACCCTAACCCTAAACTTAACCCTAACGTTAACCCTAACTCTAACCCCTAACCCTAAATCTAGCCCTAAATCTATCCCTTACCCCTACCCTAACCTTAACCCTAATTTTAAGGCTAACCCTAACCCTAACCAGAAACATAATCCTTATCCTAACCCTAACCCTAACTTCAAGGCTAACCCTAACCCTAACCCGAAAACTAATCCTTACCCCAACCCTAACCTAAACACTAACCCTAAACCTAACACTTACCCTTACGCTAACTCTAACCCTAAACTTAATGCTAACCCTAACCCTAACCCTAAACCTAACCCTTACCCTAACCCTAACCCTAATCCTTACCCTAACCCTAACACTAAGCCTAACCCTAACCATTCCCTAACACTAACCTTAACCCTAAAGCTAACCCTAACCCTAACCCTCACCCTTACCCTTACTCTAACCTAACCCTAAACCTAACCCTAACCCTTACCCTAACCCTAACCCTAACCCTTAGCCTAACCCTAACCCTAACCCTAACCCTAACCCTTACCCTAAACCTAACCCTAAATGTTACCCTAACCCTAAACCTAACCCTAACCCTAACCATTACACTAACCCAAACATAACCCTAACCCTTACACTAAACGTAACCCTAACCCTATCCCTAACCCCTAACCCTAACCCTTACCCTAAACCTAACCCTAACCCCTTACCCTAAACCTTACCCTAACCCTACCCCTAACCCTAACACTAACCCTTACCCTTACCCTAACCCTAACCCTAAACTTAACTCTCACCCTAAACCTAACCCTAACCCTAAGCCTTACCCTCACCCTAAACCTAAACCTAACCTAACCCTAATCCTTACCCTAACCCAAACCCTAACCCTTATCCTTAACATAACACTAAATCTAACCTTAACCCTAACACTTACCCTTTCCCTAACCCTAACCCTAACCCTAACCCTAACCTTAACCCTAACCCTAACACTTACCCTTACCCTAAGCCTAACACTAAACCTAAACCTTGCCCTAATCCTAACCCTAACACTAACCCTAAACCTAACCCTTACCCTTAACCAAACCCTAAACCTAAACCTAACCCTAAACCTTACCCTTACCCTAACTCTAACCCTAACCCTAACTCTTACCCTTACCCTAACCCTAACCCTTAACCTAACACTAACCTTAACCCTAACACTTACCCTTGCCCTAAACCTAAACCTAACCCTAACCCTAACCTGACCCTAACCCTTACACTTACCTTAACCCCAAACCTAACCCTAACACTAACCCCTAACCATAACGCTAACCCTAAACCTTACCCTAACCCTAACCCGAACCCTAAACTTAACCCTTTCCTTAACACTAACCCTAACCCTAACCCTTACCCTTACCCAAACCCTAACCCTAAATCTAACCCTTACCGTTACCCTAACCCTAACCCTAACCCTAATCTTAACCCTTAACCATACCCTAACTCTAACCCTGACCTTAATGCTAACCCTAACCTAACCCTAACCCTAACCCTTACCCTTTCCCTAACCCTAACCCTAACCCTAACCCTTACCCCTACCCTAACCCTAACTCTAACACTAAACCTAACCTTAACCCTAACCCTACAACTCACCCTAACCCTTACCCTGACCCTAACTCTAAACCTAACCCTAACCCTAACCCGAAACCTAACCCTTACCCTTACCCTAATCCTAACCCTAAACCTAACCCTAACTCTAAACCTAACCCTAACCCTAACCCTAACCCTTACCCTAACCCTAACCCTAACCCTAAACCTAACCCTAACACTTACCTTTTCCATAACCCTAACCCTAACCCTTACCCTAAACTTAACCCTAACTCTAACCCTAACACCTAACCCTAACCCTAACCCTAACACTTACCTTTACCCTTACCTTAACCCTAACCCTAACCCTAACCCTAAACTTAACCCTAACGTTAACCCTAACTCTAACCCCTAACCCTAAATCTAGCCCTAAATCTATCCCTTACCCCTACCCTAACCTTAACCCTAATTTTAAGGCTAACCCTAACCCTAACCAGAAACATAATCCTTATCCTAACCCTAACCCTAACTTCAAGGCTAACCCTAACCCTAACCCGAAAACTAATCCTTACCCCAACCCTAACCTAAAAACTAACCCTAAACCTAACACTTACCCTTACGCTAACTCTAACCCTAAACTTAATGCTAACCCTAACCCTAATCCTAAACCTAACCCTTACCCTAACCCTAACCCTAATCCTTACCCTAACCCTAACACTAAGCCTAACCCTAACCATTCCCTAACACTAACCTTAACCCTAAAGCTAACCCTAACCCTAACCCTCACCCTTACCCTTACTCTAACCTAACCCTAAACCTAACCCTAACCCTAACCATAACTCCAAACCCTAAACCTTACCCTTGCCGTATCCCTAACACTAACCCTAACCCTCAACTTACCCTAACCCTAAACCTAAACCTAAGCCTAACCTAACCCTAACACTAACCCTAACCCCTAATCCTAACCCTTATCCTTACCCTATCCCTAACCCTAACCCTAAACCTAACACTTACCCTAACCCTAAACCTAACCGAAAACCTAACCTAACCCTAACCCTAACCCTAATCCTAACACTTACACTAACCCTAAACCTAACCCAAAACCTAACCTAACCTCAACCCTAACCCTAACCCTTACCCTAACCCTAACCCTAACCCTAACCCTTACCCTAACACTAACCCTAAGCCTAACCCTAACCGTTAATCCTAAACCTAACCCCTAACCCTAACCCTTACCCTTACCCTAACCCTCACACTAACCCTAAAACTAACACTTACCCTAACCCTAAACCTAACCCTAAACCTAACCTAACCATAACACTAACCCTAACCCTAAACCAAACACTAACCCGAACCATAACCCTCACCCTTAACCTAACCCTAACCCTAAACTTAATGCTAACCCTAACACCAACCCTAACCCTAAACCTTACACTTACCTTAACAGTAACCCTACACTTAACCTAACCGTAATCATAACCATAAATCTATACCCTAAACCTAAGCCTAACCCTAACCCTAACCATTAACCTTACCCTAACCCTAACCCCAACTCTGACCCTAACCCTAACCCTCACCCTAACCCTTACCCTAACCCTAACCCTAAACCTAACCGTAACCCTAACCCTAATATTTACCCTTTCCCTAACCCTAAACCTAACCCTAAAACTAACCCTAACCCTTACCCTAACCCTAAACCTTACCCTAACCCTAACCCTAACCCCTAACACTAAGCCTAACCCGAACCCTTACCCTTACACGAACCCTAACCCTAAACCTAACCCTAACCCTAACCCTTTTCCTTACCCAAACCCTAACCTTAAACCTAACCCTAACCCTTACCCTTATCCTAAATCTAACCCTAACCATAACCCTAACGCTAACCCTTACCCTTACCTTAACCCTAACACTAATCTTAATGGTAACCCTAAACCTAATCCTAAACCTAACCTTACCCTAACCCTAACCCTAACCATAATCCTTACCCTAACCCTAACCCTTACACTTTCCCTAACTCTAACCCTAACTCTAACCCTAAACCTTACCCCTACCCTAAACCTAAACCTAATCCTAAACCTAAGCTTAACCCCAACACTACAAATCACTCTAACCCTTACCCTTACCCTAACCCTAACCCTAAAACTAATCCTAACCCCAACCCTAACCCTAACCCTTACCCTTACCCTAACCCTAACCCTAACCCTAACCCTAATACTAATACTTACACTTACCTTAACCCTAACCCTAAACCTAACCCTTACCCTAACCCTAACCCTAACCCTAACCCCTAACCCTAACCCTAACCCTAAATCTAAGCCTACCCTTACCCAAACCCTAACCCTACACTTACCCTAACCCTAACCCATATCCTAACCCTAACCCTAACCCTAACCCTAACCCCTAACCTAACCCTAAACCTAACCCTAACTCTAACCCTAAACCTAACACTTACCTTAACCTAACCCTAAACCTAATCCTAACCCTAACCCTAACTCTAACCCTTACCCTATTCGTAACCCTAACCCTTACCCTAACCCTAACCCTTACCCTAACCCTAAATCTAGCCCTAAATCTATCCCTTACCCTTACCCTAACCTTAACCCTAATTTTAAGGCTAACCCTAACCCTAACCAGAAACATAATCCTTATCCTAACCCTAACCCTAACCTCAAGGCTAACCCTAACCCTAACCCGAAAACTAATCCTTACCCCAACCCTAACCTTAACATTAACCCTAAACCTAACACTTACCCTTACGCTAACTCTAACCCTAAACTTAATGCTAACCCTAACCCTAAGCCTAAACCTAACCCTTACCCTATCCCTAACCCTAATCCTTACCCTAACCCTAACACTAAGCATAACCCTAACCATTCCCTAACACTAACCTTAACCCTAAAGCTAACCCTAACCCTAACCCTCACCCTTACCCTTACTCTAACCTTAACCCTAAACCTAACCCTAACCCTAACCATAACTCCAAACCCTAACCCTTACCCTTACCGTATCCCTAACACTAACCCTAACCCTCAACTTACCCTAACCCTAACCCTAACCCCTAATCCTAACCCTTACCCTTACCCTATCCCTAACCCTAACCCTAAACCTAACACTTACCCTAATCCTAAACCTAACCGTAAACCTAACCTAACCCTAACCCTAACCCTAACACTTACACTAACCCTAAAACTAAACCAAAACCTAACCTAACCTCAACCCTAACCCTAACCCTTACCCTAACCCTAACCCTAACCCTTACCCTAACACTAACCCTAAGCCTAACCCTAACCGCTAATCCTAAACCTAACCCCTAACCCTTACCCTTACCCTAACCCTAACCCTAACCCTAAACCTAACACGTACCCTAACCCTAAACCTAACCCTAAACCTAACCTAACCCTAACACTAACCCTGATCCTAAACCAAACACTAACCCGAACCCTAACCCTTAACCTTAACCTAACCCTAACCCTAAACTTAATGCTAACCCTAACACTAAACCTAACCCTAACCCTAAACCTTACACTTACCTTAACAGTAAACCTACACTTAACCTAACCTTAATCCTAACCATAAATCTATACCCTAAACCTAAGCCTAACCCTAACCCTAACCATTAACCTTACCCTAACCCTAACCCCAACTCTGACCCTAACCCTAACCCTAACCCTAAACCTTACCCTAACCCTAACCCTAAACATAACCGTAACCCTAACCCTAACATTTACCCTTTCCATAACCCTAAACCTAACCTTAAAATTACCCTAACCCTTACCCTAACCCTAAACCTTACCCTAACCTGAACCCGAACCCTAACCCTAACCCCTAACACTAACCCTAACAAAAACCTTTACCCTTACACGAACCCTAACCCTAACCTTAACCCTAACCTTAGCACTAATCCTAACCCTAACCCTTTTCCTTACCCAATCCCTAACCCTAAACCTAACCCTAACCCTTACCCTTATCCTAACTCTAACCCTAACCATAACCCTAACGCTAACCCTTACCCTTACCTTAACCCTAACACTAATCTTAATGGTAAACCTAAACCTAATCCTAAACCTAACCTTACCCTAACCCTAACACTAACCATAATCCTTACCATAACCCTAACCCTTACACTTTCCCTAACCCTAACCCTAACCCTAACCCGAATCCTAACCCCTAACCCTAATCCTAACCATAACCCTAACCCCTAACCCTAACCCTAAACATTACCCTTACCCTAACCCTAACCCAAACCCTAACACCTAACCCTAACCCTAAACCTAACCCTTACCCTTACCCTTACCCTAAACCTAACCTTAAACCTAACCCTAACACTAACCCTAACACTAACCTTTACCCTAACCCCTAACCCTAACCCTTACCCTTACCCTAACCCCTAACCCTAACCCTAACACTTACCCTATTCGTAACCCTAACCCTAACCCTAACCCTTACCCTTACCCTAAACCTAATCCTAACCCTTACCCTAACACTAACCATAACCCAAACCCTAAACCGTAACACTAACACTAACACTAACCCTAACTCTAACACCTTAACCTATTCCTAACCATAAACCTTACCCTTACCCTAACCCTAATCCTAACCCTAACTCTTACCCTAACCCTAACCCTAACCCAAACCCTAAATCCTAACCCCTAACCCTAACCCTAACCATTACCTTACCCTAACACTAACCCAAACCTTAACCCTAACCCTAACACTAACCCTAACCTTTACCCTTACCCTTACCCAAATGCTAACCCTAACCCTAACTCTAACCCCTAAACATAACCCTAACCCTAACTTTAACCCCTAACCATAACCCTTATCCTAAACCTAACCCTAACCCTAACCCTTACCCTAACCCAAACCCTAACCCTAAACCTAAACTTAAACCTAACCCTAACCCTAACCATTACCCTTACCCTAATCCAAACCCTATCCCTAACCCTAACCCTTACCCTTTCCCTAACCCTAACCCTAACCCTAACCCTAACTCTAACCCTTACCCTTACGCTAACCATAACCCTAAACCTAACCCTAATCCTAACCCTAATCCTTACACTTCCCATAACCCTAAACCTAACTCTAACCTTAAGCCTAAACATAACACTAACCCTGACCCTTGCCCTAACCCTAACCCTAAACCTAACCCTAACCCTAACCCTATCCCTAACCCTAACCCGAACCCTTACCCTAATCGTAACCCTAACCCTAACCCTTACCCTAACCCTACTCCTTACGCTTACCTTAACCTTACCGTAACCCGAACCCTATCCCCTAACACTAACCCTAACACTAACCAGAACCCTAACCCCTAACCCTATTCCTAACCCTAAACCTTACCCTTACCCTAACACTAACCCTAACCCTAACCCCTAACCCTAACCCTACCCTACCCCTTACCCTTACCCTAACCCTAACCCTAACCTTAACCCTAACCCTAACACTCACCCTAACCCTTACCCTTACCCTTACCCAAACACTATCCCTTAATCTAATCCTTAACCTAATCCTAACCTTAACCCTTTACCCTAACCCTAACCCTAAATCTAACCCCTAACCCTAACACTTTTCCTAAACCTAACCCTAACCCTAACCCTTACCCTTGCCCTAGACCTTACCCTAACACTAAACCTAACCTTAACCCTAACCCTAACCCTAAACCTAACCATTACCCTTACCCTAAACCTAACCTAAACCTAACCCTAACCCTAACCCTAACCCTTACCCTTACCCTAACACTAACCCTAAACCTAAACCAAACCCTAACCCTAACCCTAACCCCTAACCCTAACCCTAACCCTTACCCTTACCCTAACCCTAACCCTAACCTTAATGTTAAACCTAACCCTAACCCTAACCCTAAACCTAACCC
This sequence comes from Megascapheus bottae, assembly GCA_024803745.1. Lineage (NCBI taxonomy): Eukaryota > Metazoa > Chordata > Mammalia > Rodentia > Geomyidae > Megascapheus > Megascapheus bottae. The sequence continues at coordinate 121,195 of JANJXV010000576.1, forward strand.
TTACCCTTTCCCAAACCCTAACCCTAATCCTTTCCCTAACCCTAACCCTAACTCTAACCCTTACCTTTCCCTAAACCTAAGCCAAATCCTAACGTTAACCCTAACCCTTACCTATACCCTAAACCTAACCCTAAACCTAACCCTAACCCTAACACTAATCCTTACCCTTACCATGACCCTAAACCTAACTCTAACCCTAACCCTAACCCTTACCCTAACCCTAACCCTAACCCTAACACTAACCATAACCCTTATCTTACCCTAACCCTAACCCTAAACCTTACCCTAAACCTGACCCTTAGCCTAATCCTAACCCTAACCTTAAGCATAACCCTAACCCTAAACCTTACCCTAAACCTAACCCTAAACCTAACACTAACCCTAACCTTAACCCTAAACCTAACCCTAACCCTTACCCTAACCCTAACCCTAACCCTTAGCCTAACCCTAACCCTAACCCTAACCCTAACCCTTACCCTAAACCTAACCCTAAATGTTACCCTAACCCTAAACCTAACCCTAACCCTAACCATTACACTAACCCAAACATAACCCTAACCCTTACACTAAACGTAACCCTAACCCTATCCCTAACCCCTAACCCTAACCCTTACCCTAAACCTAACCCTAACCCCTTACCCTAAACCTTACCCTAACCCTACCCCTAACCCTAACACTAACCCTTACCCTTACCCTAACCCTAACCCTAAACTTAACTCTCACCCTAAACCTAACCCTAACCCTAAGCCTTACCCTCACCCTAACCCTAAACCTAACCTAACCCTAATCCTTACCCTAACCCAAACCCTAACCCTTATCCTTAACATAACACTAAATCTAACCTTAACCCTAACACTTACCCTTTCCCTAACCCTAACCCTAACCCTAACCCTAACCTTAACCCTAACCCTAACACTTACCCTTACCCTAAGCCTAACACTAAACCTAAACCTTGCCCTAATCCTAACCCTAACACTAACCCTAAACCTAACCCTTACCCTTAACCAAACCCTAAACCTAAACCTAAACCTAACCCTAAACCTTACCCTTACCCTAACTCTAACCCTAACCCTAACTCTTACCCTTACCCTAACCCTAACCCTTAATTAACACTAACCTTAACCCTAACACTTACCCTTGCCCTAAACCTAAACCTAACCCTAACCCTAACCTGACCCTAACCTTTACACTTACCTTAACCCCAAACCTAACCCTAACACTAACCCCTAACCATAACGCTAACCCTAAACCTTACCCTAACCCTAACCCGAACCCTAAACTTAACCCTTTCCTTAACACTAACCCTAACCCTAACCCTTACCCTTACCCAAACCCTAACCCTAAATCTAACCCTTACCGTTACCCTAACCCTAACCCTAACCCTAATCTTAACCCTTAACCATACCCTAACTCTAACCCTGACCTTAATGCTAACCCTAACCTAACCCTAACCCTAACCCTTACCCTTTCCCTAACCCTAACCCTAACCCTAACCCTTACCCCTACCCTAACCCTAACTCTAACACTAAACCTAACCTTAACCCTAACCCTACAACTCACCCTAACCCTTACCCTGACCCTAACTCTAAACCTAACCCTAACCCTAACCCGAAACCTAACCCTTACCCTTACCCTAATCCTAACCCTAAACCTAATCCTAACTCTAAACCTAACCCTAACCCTAACCCTAACCCTAACCCTTACCCTAACCCTAACCCTAACCCTAAACCTAACCCTAACACTTACCTTTTCCATAACCCTAACCCTAACCCTTACCCTAAACTTAACCCTAACTCTAACCCTAACACCTAACCCTAACCCTAACCCTAACACTTACCTTTACCCTTACCTTAACCCTAACCCTAACCCTAACCCTAAACTTAACCCTAACGTTAACCCTAACTCTAACCCCTAACCCTAAATCTAGCCCTAAATCTATCCCTTACCCCTACCCTAACCTTAACCCTAATTTTAAGGCTAACCCTAACCCTAACCAGAAACATAATCCTTATCCTAACCCTAACCCTAACTTCAAGGCTAACCCTAACCCTAACCCGAAAACTAATCCTTACCCCAACCCTAACCTAAACACTAACCCTAAACCTAACACTTACCCTTACGCTAACTCTAACCCTAAACTTAATGCTAACCCTAACCCTAACCCTAAACCTAACCCTTACCCTAACCCTAACCCTAATCCTTACCCTAACCCTAACACTAAGCCTAACCCTAACCATTCCCTAACACTAACCTTAACCCTAAAGCTAACCCTAACCCTAACCCTCACCCTTACCCTTACTCTAACCTAACCCTAAACCTAACCCTAACCCTTACCCTAACCCTAACCCTAACCCTTAGCCTAACCCTAACCCTAACCCTAACCCTAACCCTTACCCTAAACCTAACCCTAAATGTTACCCTAACCCTAAACCTAACCCTAACCCTAACCATTACACTAACCCAAACATAACCCTAACCCTTACACTAAACGTAACCCTAACCCTATCCCTAACCCCTAACCCTAACCCTTACCCTAAACCTAACCCTAACCCCTTACCCTAAACCTTACCCTAACCCTACCCCTAACCCTAACACTAACCCTTACCCTTACCCTAACCCTAACCCTAAACTTAACTCTCACCCTAAACCTAACCCTAACCCTAAGCCTTACCCTCACCCTAAACCTAAACCTAACCTAACCCTAATCCTTACCCTAACCCAAACCCTAACCCTTATCCTTAACATAACACTAAATCTAACCTTAACCCTAACACTTACCCTTTCCCTAACCCTAACCCTAACCCTAACCCTAACCTTAACCCTAACCCTAACACTTACCCTTACCCTAAGCCTAACACTAAACCTAAACCTTGCCCTAATCCTAACCCTAACACTAACCCTAAACCTAACCCTTACCCTTAACCAAACCCTAAACCTAAACCTAACCCTAAACCTTACCCTTACCCTAACTCTAACCCTAACCCTAACTCTTACCCTTACCCTAACCCTAACCCTTAACCTAACACTAACCTTAACCCTAACACTTACCCTTGCCCTAAACCTAAACCTAACCCTAACCCTAACCTGACCCTAACCCTTACACTTACCTTAACCCCAAACCTAACCCTAACACTAACCCCTAACCATAACGCTAACCCTAAACCTTACCCTAACCCTAACCCGAACCCTAAACTTAACCCTTTCCTTAACACTAACCCTAACCCTAACCCTTACCCTTACCCAAACCCTAACCCTAAATCTAACCCTTACCGTTACCCTAACCCTAACCCTAACCCTAATCTTAACCCTTAACCATACCCTAACTCTAACCCTGACCTTAATGCTAACCCTAACCTAACCCTAACCCTAACCCTTACCCTTTCCCTAACCCTAACCCTAACCCTAACCCTTACCCCTACCCTAACCCTAACTCTAACACTAAACCTAACCTTAACCCTAACCCTACAACTCACCCTAACCCTTACCCTGACCCTAACTCTAAACCTAACCCTAACCCTAACCCGAAACCTAACCCTTACCCTTACCCTAATCCTAACCCTAAACCTAACCCTAACTCTAAACCTAACCCTAACCCTAACCCTAACCCTTACCCTAACCCTAACCCTAACCCTAAACCTAACCCTAACACTTACCTTTTCCATAACCCTAACCCTAACCCTTACCCTAAACTTAACCCTAACTCTAACCCTAACACCTAACCCTAACCCTAACCCTAACACTTACCTTTACCCTTACCTTAACCCTAACCCTAACCCTAACCCTAAACTTAACCCTAACGTTAACCCTAACTCTAACCCCTAACCCTAAATCTAGCCCTAAATCTATCCCTTACCCCTACCCTAACCTTAACCCTAATTTTAAGGCTAACCCTAACCCTAACCAGAAACATAATCCTTATCCTAACCCTAACCCTAACTTCAAGGCTAACCCTAACCCTAACCCGAAAACTAATCCTTACCCCAACCCTAACCTAAAAACTAACCCTAAACCTAACACTTACCCTTACGCTAACTCTAACCCTAAACTTAATGCTAACCCTAACCCTAATCCTAAACCTAACCCTTACCCTAACCCTAACCCTAATCCTTACCCTAACCCTAACACTAAGCCTAACCCTAACCATTCCCTAACACTAACCTTAACCCTAAAGCTAACCCTAACCCTAACCCTCACCCTTACCCTTACTCTAACCTAACCCTAAACCTAACCCTAACCCTAACCATAACTCCAAACCCTAAACCTTACCCTTGCCGTATCCCTAACACTAACCCTAACCCTCAACTTACCCTAACCCTAAACCTAAACCTAAGCCTAACCTAACCCTAACACTAACCCTAACCCCTAATCCTAACCCTTATCCTTACCCTATCCCTAACCCTAACCCTAAACCTAACACTTACCCTAACCCTAAACCTAACCGAAAACCTAACCTAACCCTAACCCTAACCCTAATCCTAACACTTACACTAACCCTAAACCTAACCCAAAACCTAACCTAACCTCAACCCTAACCCTAACCCTTACCCTAACCCTAACCCTAACCCTAACCCTTACCCTAACACTAACCCTAAGCCTAACCCTAACCGTTAATCCTAAACCTAACCCCTAACCCTAACCCTTACCCTTACCCTAACCCTCACACTAACCCTAAAACTAACACTTACCCTAACCCTAAACCTAACCCTAAACCTAACCTAACCATAACACTAACCCTAACCCTAAACCAAACACTAACCCGAACCATAACCCTCACCCTTAACCTAACCCTAACCCTAAACTTAATGCTAACCCTAACACCAACCCTAACCCTAAACCTTACACTTACCTTAACAGTAACCCTACACTTAACCTAACCGTAATCATAACCATAAATCTATACCCTAAACCTAAGCCTAACCCTAACCCTAACCATTAACCTTACCCTAACCCTAACCCCAACTCTGACCCTAACCCTAACCCTCACCCTAACCCTTACCCTAACCCTAACCCTAAACCTAACCGTAACCCTAACCCTAATATTTACCCTTTCCCTAACCCTAAACCTAACCCTAAAACTAACCCTAACCCTTACCCTAACCCTAAACCTTACCCTAACCCTAACCCTAACCCCTAACACTAAGCCTAACCCGAACCCTTACCCTTACACGAACCCTAACCCTAAACCTAACCCTAACCCTAACCCTTTTCCTTACCCAAACCCTAACCTTAAACCTAACCCTAACCCTTACCCTTATCCTAAATCTAACCCTAACCATAACCCTAACGCTAACCCTTACCCTTACCTTAACCCTAACACTAATCTTAATGGTAACCCTAAACCTAATCCTAAACCTAACCTTACCCTAACCCTAACCCTAACCATAATCCTTACCCTAACCCTAACCCTTACACTTTCCCTAACTCTAACCCTAACTCTAACCCTAAACCTTACCCCTACCCTAAACCTAAACCTAATCCTAAACCTAAGCTTAACCCCAACACTACAAATCACTCTAACCCTTACCCTTACCCTAACCCTAACCCTAAAACTAATCCTAACCCCAACCCTAACCCTAACCCTTACCCTTACCCTAACCCTAACCCTAACCCTAACCCTAATACTAATACTTACACTTACCTTAACCCTAACCCTAAACCTAACCCTTACCCTAACCCTAACCCTAACCCTAACCCCTAACCCTAACCCTAACCCTAAATCTAAGCCTACCCTTACCCAAACCCTAACCCTACACTTACCCTAACCCTAACCCATATCCTAACCCTAACCCTAACCCTAACCCTAACCCCTAACCTAACCCTAAACCTAACCCTAACTCTAACCCTAAACCTAACACTTACCTTAACCTAACCCTAAACCTAATCCTAACCCTAACCCTAACTCTAACCCTTACCCTATTCGTAACCCTAACCCTTACCCTAACCCTAACCCTTACCCTAACCCTAAATCTAGCCCTAAATCTATCCCTTACCCTTACCCTAACCTTAACCCTAATTTTAAGGCTAACCCTAACCCTAACCAGAAACATAATCCTTATCCTAACCCTAACCCTAACCTCAAGGCTAACCCTAACCCTAACCCGAAAACTAATCCTTACCCCAACCCTAACCTTAACATTAACCCTAAACCTAACACTTACCCTTACGCTAACTCTAACCCTAAACTTAATGCTAACCCTAACCCTAAGCCTAAACCTAACCCTTACCCTATCCCTAACCCTAATCCTTACCCTAACCCTAACACTAAGCATAACCCTAACCATTCCCTAACACTAACCTTAACCCTAAAGCTAACCCTAACCCTAACCCTCACCCTTACCCTTACTCTAACCTTAACCCTAAACCTAACCCTAACCCTAACCATAACTCCAAACCCTAACCCTTACCCTTACCGTATCCCTAACACTAACCCTAACCCTCAACTTACCCTAACCCTAACCCTAACCCCTAATCCTAACCCTTACCCTTACCCTATCCCTAACCCTAACCCTAAACCTAACACTTACCCTAATCCTAAACCTAACCGTAAACCTAACCTAACCCTAACCCTAACCCTAACACTTACACTAACCCTAAAACTAAACCAAAACCTAACCTAACCTCAACCCTAACCCTAACCCTTACCCTAACCCTAACCCTAACCCTTACCCTAACACTAACCCTAAGCCTAACCCTAACCGCTAATCCTAAACCTAACCCCTAACCCTTACCCTTACCCTAACCCTAACCCTAACCCTAAACCTAACACGTACCCTAACCCTAAACCTAACCCTAAACCTAACCTAACCCTAACACTAACCCTGATCCTAAACCAAACACTAACCCGAACCCTAACCCTTAACCTTAACCTAACCCTAACCCTAAACTTAATGCTAACCCTAACACTAAACCTAACCCTAACCCTAAACCTTACACTTACCTTAACAGTAAACCTACACTTAACCTAACCTTAATCCTAACCATAAATCTATACCCTAAACCTAAGCCTAACCCTAACCCTAACCATTAACCTTACCCTAACCCTAACCCCAACTCTGACCCTAACCCTAACCCTAACCCTAAACCTTACCCTAACCCTAACCCTAAACATAACCGTAACCCTAACCCTAACATTTACCCTTTCCATAACCCTAAACCTAACCTTAAAATTACCCTAACCCTTACCCTAACCCTAAACCTTACCCTAACCTGAACCCGAACCCTAACCCTAACCCCTAACACTAACCCTAACAAAAACCTTTACCCTTACACGAACCCTAACCCTAACCTTAACCCTAACCTTAGCACTAATCCTAATCCTAACCCTTTTCCTTACCCAATCCCTAACCCTAAACCTAACCCTAACCCTTACCCTTATCCTAACTCTAACCCTAACCATAACCCTAACGCTAACCCTTACCCTTACCTTAACCCTAACACTAATCTTAATGGTAAACCTAAACCTAATCCTAAACCTAACCTTACCCTAACCCTAACACTAACCATAATCCTTACCATAACCCTAACCCTTACACTTTCCCTAACCCTAACCCTAACCCTAACCCGAATCCTAACCCCTAACCCTAATCCTAACCATAACCCTAACCCCTAACCCTAACCCTAAACATTACCCTTACCCTAACCCTAACCCAAACCCTAACACCTAACCCTAACCCTAAACCTAACCCTTACCCTTACCCTTACCCTAAACCTAACCTTAAACCTAACCCTAACACTAACCCTAACACTAACCTTTACCCTAACCCCTAACCCTAACCCTTACCCTTACCCTAACCCCTAACCCTAACCCTAACACTTACCCTATTCGTAACCCTAACCCTAACCCTAACCCTTACCCTTACCCTAAACCTAATCCTAACCCTTACCCTAACACTAACCATAACCCAAACCCTAAACCGTAACACTAACACTAACACTAACCCTAACTCTAACACCTTAACCTATTCCTAACCATAAACCTTACCCTTACCCTAACCCTAATCCTAACCCTAACTCTTACCCTAACCCTAACCCTAACCCAAACCCTAAATCCTAACCCCTAACCCTAACCCTAACCATTACCTTACCCTAACACTAACCCAAACCTTAACCCTAACCCTAACACTAACCCTAACCTTTACCCTTACCCTTACCCAAATGCTAACCCTAACCCTAACTCTAACCCCTAAACATAACCCTAACCCTAACTTTAACCCCTAACCATAACCCTTATCCTAAACCTAACCCTAACCCTAACCCTTACCCTAACCCAAACCCTAACCCTAAACCTAAACTTAAACCTAACCCTAACCCTAACCATTACCCTTACCCTAATCCAAACCCTATCCCTAACCCTAACCCTTACCCTTTCCCTAACCCTAACCCTAACCCTAACCCTAACTCTAACCCTTACCCTTACGCTAACCATAACCCTAAACCTAACCCTAATCCTAACCCTAATCCTTACACTTCCCATAACCCTAAACCTAACTCTAACCTTAAGCCTAAACATAACACTAACCCTGACCCTTGCCCTAACCCTAACCCTAAACCTAACCCTAACCCTAACCCTATCCCTAACCCTAACCCGAACCCTTACCCTAATCGTAACCCTAACCCTAACCCTTACCCTAACCCTACTCCTTACGCTTACCTTAACCTTACCGTAACCCGAACCCTATCCCCTAACACTAACCCTAACACTAACCAGAACCCTAACCCCTAACCCTATTCCTAACCCTAAACCTTACCCTTACCCTAACACTAACCCTAACCCTAACCCCTAACCCTAACCCTACCCTACCCCTTACCCTTACCCTAACCCTAACCCTAACCTTAACCCTAACCCTAACACTCACCCTAACCCTTACCCTTACCCTTACCCAAACACTATCCCTTAATCTAATCCTTAACCTAATCCTAACCTTAACCCTTTACCCTAACCCTAACCCTAAATCTAACCCCTAACCCTAACACTTTTCCTAAACCTAACCCTAACCCTAACCCTTACCCTTGCCCTAGACCTTACCCTAACACTAAACCTAACCTTAACCCTAACCCTAACCCTAAACCTAACCATTACCCTTACCCTAAACCTAACCTAAACCTAACCCTAACCCTAACCCTAACCCTTACCCTTACCCTAACACTAACCCTAAACCTAAACCAAACCCTAACCCTAACCCTAACCCCTAACCCTAACCCTAACCCTTACCCTTACCCTAACCCTAACCCTAACCCTAACCCTAACCCTAACCATAACCCTTATCTTACCCTCACCCTAACCCTAAACCTTACCCTAACCCTGACCCTTAGCCTAACCCTAACCCTAAACTTAAGCATAACCCTAACCCTAACCCTAACCCTTACCCTAAACCTAACCCTAAACCTAACACTAAACCTAACCTTAACCCTAACCCTAACCCTAACCCTTACCCTAACCCTAAACCTAACCCTTAGCCTAACCCTAACCCTAACCTTAAGCCTAACCCTAACCCTAACCCTAACCCTAAACCTTACCCTTACCCTAAGCCTAACCCTAAACCTAACCCTTAACCTTGCCCTAACCTAACCCGAAACCTAACCCTAACACTTACCCTATCCCTAACCCCTAACCCTAACCCTAACCCTAAACCTAACCCTTACCCTTACCCTAACCCTAACCCTAAATTTAACCCTAAACCTAACACTAACCCTAACCCTTACACTTACCCTTACCCAAACGCTAACCCTAACCCTAATCCTTACCCAAACCCTAACCCCTAACCCTAACCCTAACACTAACTCTAACCCTAAGCCTAACCCTTATCCTCAACCTAACCCTAACCCTAACCCTTACCCTAACCCAAACTCTAACCCTAAACCTAAACCTAACCCTAACCCTTACCCTTTCCCTAACCCTAACCCTAAGCTAACCTAACCCTAACCCTTACCCTAACCCTAACTCTAACCCTAAAGCTAACCTTTACCCTAACCCTAAACCTAAACCTAACCATTACCCTTACCCTAAACCTAACCCTAAACCTAACCCTAACCCTAACCCTTACCCTTACCCTAACACTAACCCTAAACCTAAACCAAACCCTAACCCTAAACCTAACCCCTAAACCTAACATTAACAATTACCCTTACCCTAACCCTAACCCTAACCTTAATGTTAAACCTAACCCTAACCCTAACCCTAAACCTAACCCTTACACTTTCCCAAACCCTAACCCTAATCCTTTCCCTAACCCTAACCCTAACCCTAACCCTTACCTTCCCCTAAACCTAAGCCAAACCCTAACGTTAACCCTAACCCTTACCCTTACCCTAAACGTAACCCTAACACTAACACTAATCCTTACCCTTACCATGACCCTAAACCTAACTCTAACCCTAACCCTAACCCTTACCCTAACCCTAACCCTAACACTAACACTTTCACTAACCCTAACCCTAACCCCTAACACTTACCCTAACCCTTACCCTAACCCTAACCCTAACCCCTAACTCTACCCTTACCCTAACCCTAACCCTCACCATAACACTTACCCTTACCCTAACCCTTACCCTAACCCTAACCCTAACCCTAACCCTAACCATAACCCTTATCTTACCCTAACCCTAACCCTAACCCTTACCCTAACCCTGAACCTTAGCCTAACCCTAACCCTAACCTTAAGCATAACCCTAACCCTAACCCTTACCCTAAACCTAACCCTAAACCTAACACTAACCCTAACCTTAACCCTAAACCTAACCCTAACCCTTACCCTAACCCTAACCCTAACCCTTAGCCTAACCCTAACCCTAACCCTAACCTTAAGCCTAACCCTAAACCTAAACCTAACCCTAAACCTTACACTTACCCTAAGCCTAACCCTAACCCTAACCCTAATCCCTTGCCCTAACCTAACCCTAAACCTACCCCTAACCCTTACCCTAACCCTAACCCCTAACCCTAACCCTAACCCTAAACCTAACCCTTACCCTTACCCTAACCCTAACCATAAACTTAACCCTAACCCTAACACTAACCCTAACCCTTACCCTTACCCTTACCCAAACTCTAACCCTAACCCTAATCCTTACCCTAACCCTAACCCTAATCCCTAACCCTAACCCTAACCCTAACTCTAACCCCTAACCCTTATCCTTACCCTAACCCTAACCCTAACCCTAACCCTAACCCTAACACTTACCCTTACCCTAACCCTAACCATAAACCTAATCCTAAAACAAACCCTAAACCTAACCCTAACCCTAACCCTTACACTTGCCCTAACCCTAACCCTAACCCTAATCCTAAGACTTACACTTACCCTAACCCTCACCCTAAACCTAACCCTTACCCTAACCCTAACCCTAACTCTAACCCCTAACCCTAAACCTAACCCTAACTCTAACCCTACCCTTACCCAAAACCTAACCCTAATCCTTACCCTAACCCTAACCCTAAACCTAAACCTAACCCTAACCCTAACCCTAACTCTAATCCTTACCCTATTCGTAACCCTAACCCTTACCCTAACCCTAACCCTTACCCTTACTCTAATCCTAACCCTTACCCTAACACTAACCCAAACCCTAACCCTTACCCTAACCCTAACCCTAAACCTAATTCTAACCCTAAACCTAACCCTAACTCTAACCCTTACCCGTTCCCTAAACCTAACCCTAACTTTAACACTACCCCTAACTCTAACGCTTACGTGTACCTTAACCCTAACCCTACATCTAAATCTAACCCTAATCCTAACCCCAAACCTAACCTTAACCCTAACCCTAACCCTAACTGTAACCCTAAACCTAACCCTAACCCTTACACTTACCTTAACAGTAACCCAACAGTTAACCTAACCTTAATCCTAACCATAAACCTAAACCCTAACCCTAAGCCTAAACCTAACCCTAACCATTACCCTTACCCTAAACCTAACCCCAACTCTGACCCTAACCCTAACTCTAACCCTTACCCTAACCCTAACCCTAACTCTTACCCTTACATGAACCCTAAACCTAACACTAACCCTAATCCTAAACCTAACCCTAACCCTAAACCTTACCCTAACACGAACCCGAACCCTAACCCAAACCCTTACCCTTACACGAACCATAACCCTAACATTAACCCTAACGTTAACACTAACCCTAACCCTAACCCTTTTCCTTACCCAAACCCTAACCTTAAACCTAACCCTAAACCTTATCCTTATCCTAACCCTAACCCTAACCTTAATCCTAACCCTAACCTTACCCTAACCCTAACCCTAACCATAATCCTTACCCTAACCCTAAGCCTTACACTTTCCCTAACCCTAAACCTAACCCTAACCCTAAACCTTACCCTTACCCTTACCCTAACCCTAATCCTAAAACTAACCCTAAACCAAACCCTAACCCTAACCCTTACCCTTACCCTAACCCTAAACCTAACCCTAACCCTACTACTAACACTTACACTTACCCTAACCCTAACCCTAAACCTAACACTTACCCTAACCCTAACCCTAACCCTAACCCCTAACCTTAACCCTAACCCTAAATCTAAGCCTACCCTTACCCAAACCCTAACCCTACACTTACCCTAACCTAACCCTAACCCTAACCCCTAAACTAACCCTAACCCTTACCCTAACCACAAACTTAAACCTTACCCTAACCCTAACCCTAACCCTAACCCTAACCCTAAAACTTACCCTTACCCTAACCCTAAACCTAACCCTAAAACTAACCCTAAACCTAACCCTAAACCTAACCCTTACCCTTGCCCTAAACCTAACCCTAACCCTAACCCTAATCCTAACACTTACACTTACCCTAACCCTCACCCTAAACCTAACCCTTACCCTAACCCTAACCCTAACCCTAACCCCTAACCCTGAACCTAACCCTAACTCTAACCCTACCCTTACCCATACCCTAACCCTAACCCTTACCCTAACACTAACCCTAAACTTAACCCTAACCCTAACCCCAAACCTAACTCTAACCCTTACCCCATTCGTAACCCTAACCCTTACCCTAAGCCTAACCCTTACCCTAACCCTAATCCTAACCCTTACCCAAACACTAACCCTAACCCAAACCCTAACCCCTAACAAAAACCCTAACACTAACCCTAACCCTAACACCTAACCCTATTCCTAACCCTAAACATTACCCTTACTCTAACCCTAACCCTAACCCTAACCATAACCCTAACCCTAACTATTACCCTTATCCTAACCCTAACCATAACCTTAACCCTAACCCTAACACTAACCCTAACCCTTACCCTTACCCTTACCCAAACGCTAACCCTAACCCTAATACTTACCCTAACCCTAACTCTAACCCTAATCCTTACCCTAACCCTAACTCTAACCCCTAACCCTAACCCTTATCCTATACCTAACCCTAACCCTAACCTTTACCCTAACCCTAACCCTAACCGTAACCCTAATCCTGACCTTAACCGTAACCTTAACCCTAACCCTAACCATTACCCTTACCTTAACCCTAACCCTAAACCTAACCTTAAACCTTACCCTAGCCCTTACCCTAACCCTAACCCTAAATCTAAACCAAAACCTAACCCTAATACTTACCCTTACCATAACCCTAAACCTAACCCTAACCCTAACACTAAGCCTAACCCTAACCCTTACCCTAACACTAACCATAACTTTAATGTTAAACCTAACCCTAACCGTAACCCTAACCCTAAGCCTTACCCTAACCAAAACCTTAAAACTAATCCTTACCATAACCCTAACCCTAAACCTAACCCTAACCCTTACCCTTTCCTTAACCCCAAACCTAACCCTAACCCTAATCCTAACTCTTCCCATAACCCAAAACCTAACCCTAACCCTAACCTTAACCCTAACCCTTATCTTACCCTAACCCTAAATCTAACCCTAAACCTAACCCTAACCCTAACCCTAACCTTTACCCTTATCCTAACCTAACGCCAATCCTAACCCTAACACTTACCCTTGCCCTAACCCTAACCCTAACCCTAACCCTTACCTAACCCTAAACCTAATCCTAACCCTAACCCTTACCTTAACCCTAACCCTAACCCATAGCGTAAACCTAACTCTAACCCGAACCTTAAGCATAACCCTAACCCTAACCCTTACCCTAACCCTTACCCTAACCCTAACCCTAAACCTAACACTAACCCTAAACTTAACCCTAACTCTAACCCTAACCCATACCCGAACCCTAACCCTAACCCTTAGCCTAACCCTAACAATAACCCTAACCTTAAGCCTAACCCTAATCCTAACCCTAACCCTAAACCTTACCCTTACCCTAGCCCTAACTCTAACCCTAACCCTAACCCTTACCCTTGCCCTAACCTTACCCTAAACCTAACCCTAACCTTTACCCTAACCCAAACCCTAACCCTAAACCTAACCCTTACCCTTACCCTAAACCTAACCCTAACCTTAATGCTAACCCTAACCCTAACCCTAACCTTAATGCTAACACAAAGGATAACCCTAAACCTTAATCTAACCCTAACCCTAACCGTAACCTTACCCTTACCCTTACCCTAACCCTAAGCTTAATGCTAAACCTGACCCTAACCGTAACCCTTACCCTAACCCTAACACTAACCCTAAACCTTACCCTAACCCTTACCCTTTCCCTAACCCTAACCCTAACCCTAAACCTAGACCTAACCCTAACACTAACTCTAACACTAACCCTTACCCTTAATCTAACCCTAACATTAAACCTAACCCTAACCATAACCCTTACCCTTAACCTAACCCTAACCCTACCCTTAATGCTAACCCTAACCCTAACTCTAACCCTAGCCCTTACCCTAACCCTAACCCTAACCCTAACTCTTACCCTAACCCTAACCGTAACCCGAATCCTAACTCCTAACCCTAACCCTAACCATAACCCTAACCCCTAACCCTAACCCTAAACATTACCCTTACCCTAAACCTAACCCTAACCCTAACACCTAACCCTAACCCTAAACCTAACCCTTACCCTTACCCTTACCCTAAACCTAACCTTAACCCTAACCCTAACACTAACACTAACCCTCACCCTAACCCTTACCCTAACCCCTAACCCTAACCCTTACCCTTATCCTAACCCCTAACCCTAACCCTAACACTTACCCTATTCGTAACCCTAACACTTACCCTAACCCTTACCCTTACCCTAACCCTAATCCTAACCCTTACCCTAACACTAACCCTAACCCAAACCCTAAACCCTAACACTAACCCTAACACTAACCCTAAATCTAACACCTAAACCTATTCCTAACCATAAACCTTACCCTTTCCCTAACTCTAATCCTGATCCTAACCCTTACCCTAACACTAACCCTAACCCAAACCCTAAACCCTAAACCCTAACCCTAACCCTAACCCTTTCCCTTCACCTATCACTAACCCAAACCTTAACCCTAACCCTAACACTAACCCTAACCCTAACCCCAACCCTAACCCCTAACCATAACCCTAAACCTTATCCTAAACCTAACCCTTACCCTAACCCTTACCCTAACCCTAACCCTAACCCTAAAACTAAACTTAACCGTAACCCTAACCCTAACCCTATCCATTACCCTTACCCTAACCCTAACCCCTTACCCTAACCCTAATCCTAACACTAAACCTAACACTTTTCCTAAACCTAACCCTAAACCTAAACCATACCCTTGCCCTAGCCCTTACCCTAACCCTAAACCTAACCTTAACCCTAAACCTAACCCTAAACCTAACCATTACCCTTACCCTAACCCTAACCCTAAACCTAACCCTAACCCTAACCCTAACCCTTAACCTTACCCTAACACTAACCCTAAACCTAAACCAAACCCTAACCCTAACCCTAACCCCTAACCCTAACCCTAACCCTAACCCTTACCCTTACCCTAACCCTAACCCTAACCTTAATGTTAAACCTAACCCTAACCCTAACTCTAACCCTTACCCTTTCCCAAACCCTAACCCTAATCCTCTCCCTAACCCTAACCCTAACCCTCACCCTTACCCTTTCCCTAATCGTAACCCAAACCCTAAAGTTAACCCTAACCCTTACCCTTACCCTAAACATAACCCTAAACCTAACCCAATCCTAACCCTAATCCTTACCCTTACCATAACCCTAAACCTAACTCTAACCCTAAACCTAACCCTTACCCTTACCCTAACCCTAAACCTAACCCAAACCGTAAACCTAACCCTAACACTTACCCTTACCCTAACCCTAACCCTAACCTTAACCCCAACCCTAAAACTAACCCTAACCATAACCCTAACCCTTACCCTTATCCTAAACCTAAAGCTAATCCTAACCCTAACAGTTACACTCGCCCTAACCCTAATCCTAACCCTAACCCTTACCCTAACCCTAACCCTAACACTAACACTTTCACTAACCCTAACCCTAACCCTAACCACTAACCCTTACCCTAACCCTAACCCTAACCCATAACTCTAATCCTTACCCTAACCCTAAACCTCACCATAACACTTACCCTTACCCTAACCCTTACCCTAACCCTAACCCTAACCCTAACCATAACCCTTATCTTTACCCTAACCCTAACCCTAAACCTTACCCTAAACCTGACCCGTAGCTTAACCCTAACCCTAACCTTAAGCATAACCCTAACCCTAACCTTAACCCTTACCCTAACCCTAACCCTAACCCTTAGCATAACCCTAACCCTAACCCTAACCTTAAGCCTAACCCTAACCCTAACCCTAACCCTAAACCTTACCCTTACCCTAAACCTGACACTAACCCTAACCTTAACCCTAAACCTAACACTAACCCTAACCTTAACCCTAAACCTACCCCTAACCCTTACCCTAACCCTAACCCTAACACTTAGCCTAACCCTAACCCTAACCCTAACCTTTAGCATAACCCTAACCCTAACCCTAACCCTTACCCTAAACCTAACCCTAAACCTAACACTAACCCTAACCTTAACCCTAAACCTAACCCTAACCCTTACCCTAACAATAACCCTAACCCTTAGCCTAACCCTAACCCTAACCATAAACTTGAGCGTAACCCTAACCCTAACCCTAACCCTAACTCTAACCCTAATCCTTACCCTAACCCTAACTCTAACCCCTAACCCTAACCCTTATCCTAAACCTAACCCTAACCCTAACATTTACCCTAACCCTAACCCTAACCGTAACCCTAACCCTGACCTTAACCGTAACCTTAACCCTAACCCTAACCATTACCCTTACCCTAACCCTAACCCTAACCCTAAACCTAACCTTAAACCTTACTCTAGCCCTTACCCTTACACTAACCCTAACATTAAATCTAAACCAAAACCTAACCCTAATCCTTACCCTTACCATAACCCTAAACCTAACCCTAACCCTAACACTAAACCTAACCCTAACCCTTACCCTTACCCTAACCCTAACCATAACTTTAATGTTAAACCTAACCCTAACCGTAACCCTAACCCTAACCCTTACCCTAACCAAAACCCTAAAACTAATCCTTACCATAACCCTAACCGTAAACCTAACCCTAACCCTTACCCTTTTTTTAACCCTAAACCTAACCCTAACCCTAATCCTAACCCTTCCCATAACCCAAAACCTAACCCTAACCCTAACCTTAACCCTAACCCTTATCTTACCCTAACCCTAACCCTAACCCTAAACCTAACCCTAACCCTAACCCTAACCCTAACCTTTACCCTTATCCTAAACCTAAGGCTAATCCTAACCCTAACACTTACCCTTGCCCTAACCCTAAACCTAACCCTAACACTTACCCTAACCCTAAACCTAATCCTAACCTTAACCCTTACCCTAACCCTAACCCTAACCATAACCCTTATCCTTACCCTAACGCTAAACCTAACCCTAACCCTAACCCTTACCCTAAACCTAACCCTAACCCTAACCCTAACCCATAGCGTAAACCTAACTCTAACCCTAACCTTAAGCATAACCCTAACCCTAACCCTTACCCTAACCCTTACCCTAACCCTAACCCTAAACCTAACACTAACCCTAACCTTAACCCTAACTCTAACCCTAACCCATACCCGAACCCTAACCCTAACCCTTAGCCTAACCCTAACAATAACCCTAACCTTAAGCCTAACCCTAATCCTAACCCTAACCCTAAACCTTACCCTTACCCTAGCCCTAACCCTAACCCTAACCCTTACCCTTGCCCTAACCTTACCCTAAACCTAACCCTAACCCTTACCCTAACCCAAACCCTAACCCTAAACCTAACCCTTACCCTTACCCTAAACCTAACCATAACCTTAATGCTAACCCTAACCATAACCCTAACCTTAATGCTAACACAAAGGATAACCCTAAACCTTAATCTAACCCTAACCCTAACCCTAACCTTACCCTTACCCTTACCCTAACCCTAAGCTTAATGCTAACCCTGACCCTAACCGTAACCCTCACCCTAACCCTAACCCTAACCCTAACCCTAACACTAAACCTTACCCTAACCCTTACCCTTTCCCTAACCCTAACCCTAACCCTAACCCTAAACCTAGACCTAAACCTAACACTAACTCTAACCCTAACCCTTACCCTTAATCTAACCCTAACATTAAACCTTACCCTAACCATAACCCTTACCCTTAACCTAACCCTAACCCTAACCTTAATGCTAACCCTAGCCCTTACCCTAACCCTAACCCTAACCCTAACTCTTACCCTAACCCTAACCCTAACACGAATCCTAACTCCTAACCCTAACCCTAACCATAACCCTAACCCCTAACCCTAACCCTAAACATTACCCTTACCCTAACCCTAACCCTAACCCTAACACCTAACCCTAACCCTAACCCTAAACCTAACCCTTACCCTTACCCTTACCCTAAACCTAACCTTAACCCTAACCCTAACACTAACCCTCACCCTAACCCTTACCCTTACCCTAACCCCTAACACTAACCCTTACCCTTATCCTAACCCCTAACCCTAACCCTAACACTTACCCTATTCGTAACCCTAACCCTTACCCTAACACTTACCCTTACCCTAACCCTAGTCCTAAAACTTACCCTAACACTAACCCTAACTCAAACCCTAAACCCTAACACTAACCCTAACACTAACCCTAAATCTAACACCTAAACCTATTCCTAACCATAAACCTTACCCTTACCCTAACCCTAATCCTAATCCTAACCCTTACCCTAACACTAACCCTAACCCAAACCCTAAACCCTAACCCCTAACCCTAACCCTAACCCTTTCCCTTAACCTATCACTAACCCAAACCTTAACCCTAACCCTAACACTAACCCTAACCCTTACCCTTACCCTTACCCAAACGCTAACCCTAACCCTAACCCCAACCCTAACCCCTAACCATAACCCTAACCCTTATAATAAACCTAATCCTAACCCTAACCCTTACCCTAACCCTAACCATAAAACTAAACTTAACCGTAACCCTAACCCTAACCCTATCCATTACCCTTACCCTAACCCTAACCCCTTACCCTAACCCTAACCCTAACTCTAAACCCTAAACCTAACACTTTTCCTAAACCTAACCCTAACCCTAAACCTTACCCTTGCCCTAGCCCTTACCCTAACCCTAAACCTAACCTTAACCCTAAACCTAACCCTAAACCTAACCATTACCCTTACCCTAACCCTAAACCTAACCCTAACCCTAACACTAACCCTAACCCTTACCCTTACCCTAACACTAACCCTAAACCTAAACCAAACCCTAACCCTAACCCTAACCCCTAACCCTAACCCTAACCCTAACCCTTACCCTTACCCTAACCCTAACCCTAATCTTAATGTTAAACCTAACCCTAACCCTAACTCTAACCCTTACCCTTTCCCAAACCCTAACCCTAATCCTTTCCCTAATCCTAACCCTAACCCTCACCCTTACCCTTTCCCTAACCGTAACCCAAACCCTAATGTTAACCGTAACCCTTACCCTTACCCTAAACATAACCCTAAACCTAACCCTAATCCTAACCCTAGTCCTTACCCTTACCATAACCCTAAACCTAACTCTAACCCTAAACCTAACCGTTACCCTTACCCTAACCCTAAACCTAACCCAAACCGTAAACCTAACCCTAACACATACCCTTACCTAACCCTAACCCTAACCTTAACCCCAACCCTAAACCTCACCCTAACCATAACCCTAACCCTTACCCTTATCCTAAACCTAAAGCTAATCCTAACCCTAACAGTTACACTCGCCCTAACCCTAATCCTAACCCTAACCCTTACCCTAACCCTAACCCTAACACTAACACTTTCACTAACCCTAACCCTAACCCTAACCACTAACCCTTACCGTAACCCTAACCCTAACCCGTAACACTAAACCTTACCCTAACCCTAACCCTCACCATAACACTTACCCTTACCCTAACCCTTACCCTTACCCTAACCCTAACCCTAACCATAACCCTTATCCTTACCCTAACCCTAACCCTAAACCTTACCCTAACCCTGACCCTTAGCCTAACCCTAACCCTAACCCTAACCTTAAGCATAACCCTAACCCTAACCCTAACCCTAACCCTTACCCTAAACCTAACCCTAAACCTAACACTAACCCTAACCTTAACCCTAAACCTAACCCTAACCCTTACCCTAACCCTAACCCTAACCCTTAGCCTAACCCTAACCCTAACCCTAACCTTAAGCCTAACCCTAACCCTAACCCTAACCCTAAACCTTACCCTTACCCTAAGCCTAACCCTAACCCTAACCCTTACCCTTGCCCTAACCTAAACCTAAACCTAACCCTAACCCTTACCCTTGCCCTAACCCTAACCCTAAACCTAACCCTTACCCTTACCCTGATGCCGGGGCCAACCGGCAGCAAACCAGGGTTCGCAGATTGGGGTTCCTGAAATAGGGGGCAAGGACTAGGAAAAATTAGAAGAGAGACAAACAGATGGGGTTCAGGAGGGCTACAGCCCAAATCAGGAGCCACAGCTTAAGAAGCCTGTCGCTCAAGACCGTAGCCCAGTTTATTTCCAGTTCTCAATCTTAAATACACATCTTTAAACTAGGGAACTGCCAGGGGCTACATTCGTACAAACAGTATCAAGTCTGAAATAGGTTGAATGAGAAGCTATCAAGTCCCAAACAGGTTAAATGAGAAGCTATTGACACAGCCCAAAATCATGATAAGAGCTTACTTCCTTGTGTACTCAATTGTGCGGGTCCAAGGTCACTGACCCCACAGTCAGTCCCCAACATCTCCCCCGTCTTTATTTTAAAAGAAACACAAGTGCAATTTTTTTACTCTTTTCTATACCCCTAATTTATCCTGTCACATTTTCCAAAAATGACTTTGGTCCCTTGGTCTGACGGGGATTGATGGGCGGAGATTCAACTTCTGTGACTTCTTCAAGCTGACTCAGGGGTGTTGTCTCTGTGCTTGACGAGGGACCTTAAGAAGCCTAGCCTGTTTTAACAAGGGGTTGCAAGGATTAGATATTAGGAACAATAATTTACTCCAAACTAGAGATCATATTTGACATTTAACAACTGCACAAATCATCTTTGGCTACAATAGTGTAGCTTACATAGCACCCATTTGCAAAGGCTTTTTCTTGATTGTCTGGGGAACTAAATTTCTGCAACCTTAAACAATGCTTTAGTTGTCAGATCCACAAACTTTCCTGAATTTGTGGCTGGAGTCAAATCAAACTTTACTCAGAACTTTAAACTACCACTATCACAGATGATTGACAAGTTCCTGCCCAGTTATGGAAGGCACGGGCATTAGTAAGGCATGCTTACAAACTATTCTATGACCTCCCGGCTCTGATTAATATTGAATGGCCAAGCACGAGTGACTCTAGGATCTGACACCATCTCTGCCATCCACTCAGAGGCTTTCTGCATCTGGATGCTTCGTTGTCCCAGTAGTGTCTCTCCACACAGGGATAAACATCCCATGGGCATTTCACTTGCTTGGTTGCTGGACTTGAACTCGGGGTCTGGGTACTGTCCCTCAGCTCTCCAGCTCAAGGCTAGCACTCTGCCACTTTGAGCTCCAAAGCAACTCTGCCTCAATTAGCACTCTGCTGCCAGATTAGACACCACAGTCTCTCTTGACACAAACTTCCGGAAATTGAACGGCCGATATTAATTTTGCGCGCTTTATGATCTTTGAGTATGAATGTGTGTGAATGAGTGAGTGAACATGTTCAAGGTTAAATTGTCAGCATGCTGTATAAAACAATGGATAAATTTATACTTAAACACAAAGACAATTGGGTAAATCTAAGCTTAAAATTTCAACAAAAATATTAGGTTTGAATGTTTACTATGTCTCAAAGGATTATTGCATTGTCTTAAAGAAAAACTGGTAAATATTTTTCTAGATCCTGAAATCTGCATTTTATTGCAGGGCATATAGCTGTTTACATTGTAAACATTGTATCCTGTCTAGCACAGAGGTATTAGGGAATTTGGGATTTATTACCTTAAGTTAAAGTTTGGAGACATGTATTAGAGATTTAAATGTAAAATTGTTCATTAACGTCAGAAACTTTGTCTGTCTGTCTTTTCTTGCAAACTGACACTAGAAATCTAATGGTAAAATGTGGATAATGTGATTAGTATTTTAAAGGAATGTTTAAAGTTTATCTCTGTATGATTTGGTTTCATGTTACTGGATTGCAATTGGATGTATCTTAGAAAAAGGAGGAAACTAAGTTCAGACTTAGATTTTTGGTGCACTGATGATGTTTGTAGTTCTTGCATTAAGGAAAAACATATTTGGGTTTAAACTGTGGGAGTTCTAGGGAGCAATCTTAACTGAAAAAAAAAAAAACCTCTTCTAAAAGGAGGCCTGAAGGCAAAGGGCGTTCCTTGAGCCCAAGGAGACCTGGAGAAAAGGGAGTGCCTTGAGCCCTTAAAGGTTTTTCAAATGCAAATGAAGACTAAAATGTTAAGTGTTTAAGTTTAAAAAGTGTAAACGTTTTAAAGAACATTAGAATTGTGTTTCTGAATAATATTTGAAAGTGAAGTTGTCTTAAATGTTTTAAGAAAGAGAAAAAGGGAAAATCAGGACTACCAAAATAACTTCCAGCTAGCCCATGGAGAAGTACAGCAATCCTTATTCAGATGTAACTTTGGCTTTTACCAGGTTCTAGGTAAGCTCATGCTTAGAGACTATTTCTGTGTTGACCACCTTGTTGCTTTAATTGGAGTAACGTGGTCTTTTGTAGGACTCACTGATCTGAAAACTGCAGTTCTGAGCCAATCCCGGGCAAAGCAAAGTCCCTGTTCGGGCGCCAGATGCCGGGGCCAACCGGCAGCAAACCAGGGTTCGCAGATTGGGGTTCCTGAAATAGGGGGCAAGGACTAGGAAAAATTAGAAGAGAGACAAACAGATGGGGTTCAGGAGGGCTACAGCCCAAATCAGGAGCCACAGCTTAAGAAGCCTGTCGCCCAAGACCGTAGCCCAGTTTATTTCCAGTTCTCAACCTTAAATACACATCTCTAAACTAGGGAACTGCCAGGGGCTACATTCGTACAAACAGTATCAAGTCTGAAATAGGTTGAATGAGAAGCTATCAAGTCCCAAACAGGTTAAATGAGAAGCTATTGACACAGCCCAAAATCATGATAAGAGCTTACTTCCTTGTGTACTCAATTGTGCGGGTCCAAGGTCACTGACCCCACAGTCAGTCCCCAACACCCTTACCCTAACCCTAACTCTAAACTTAACCCTAACCCTAACACTAACCCTAACCCTTACCCTTACCCTTACCCAAACGCTAACCCTAACCATAATCCTTACCCTAACCCTAACCCTAAACCCTAACCCTAACCCTAACCCTAACTCTAACCCCTAACCCTAACTCTTATCCTAAACCTAACCCTAACCCTCACCCTTACCCTAGCCCTAACTCTAACCTAAACCTAACCCTAACCCTAACCCTTACCCATTCCCTAAACCTAACCATAACCCTAATCCCTAACGCTAACCCTAACCCTAACCCTTACTCTTATCCTAACCATAACCCTACCCCTAACACTTAACCTTACCCTAACCCCTCCCCTAACCCTAACCCTAACCCTAACCCTTACCCTAACCCTAACCCTAAACCTTACACTAAACCTAACCCTAAACCTAAATATAACCTTAAACCTAACCCTAACCCTAACCATTACCCATACCCTAACCCTAATCCTAACCCTAACCCTAACCCTAAACCTAACCCTAACACTAACCTTAACCCTAACCCTTACCCTTACCCTAACCCTAACTCTAAACCTAACCCTAACCCTAACGCTAACCCTAACCCCTAACCCTAACCCTAACCCTTACCATAACCCTACTCCTTACGCTTACCCTAACCTTAACACTAACCCGAAACCTAACCC
Organism: Megascapheus bottae; assembly: GCA_024803745.1. Taxonomy (NCBI): domain Eukaryota; kingdom Metazoa; phylum Chordata; class Mammalia; order Rodentia; family Geomyidae; genus Megascapheus; species Megascapheus bottae. The sequence goes on from JANJXV010000576.1 coordinate 145,557, forward strand.
CTAACACTAACCCTAACACTAACCATAACCCTAACCCCTAAACCTATTCCTAACCCTAAACCTTACCCTTACCCTAACACTAACCCCAACCCTAACCCCTAACCCTAACCGTAACCCTAACCCTTACCCTTACCCTAACCCTAACCCTACCCTTAACCCGAACCCTAACACTCACCCTAACCCTTACCCTTACCCAAACACTAACCTTAAATCTAATCCTTACCCTGATCCTAACCCTAACCCCTAACCCTAACCATTACCCTTACCCTAACCCTAACCCTAACCCTAAACCTAAACTTAACCCTAACCCTAAGCCTAAACCTAACCATTACCCTTACCCTAACCCTAACTCTAAACCTAACCCTAACCCTAACCCTAACCCTTACCCTTACCCTAACCCTAACCCTAAAACTAAACGAAACCCTAACCCTAACCCTAACCCCCAACCCTAACCCTAACCACTGTAACCCTTACGCTTACCCTAACCCTAACACTAACCTTAATGTTAAACCTAACCCTAACCCTAAACCTAACCCTTACCCTATCCCAATCGCTAACCCTAATGCTTACCTTAACCCTAACCCTAACCCTGACCCTTTCCCTAACCCTAACCCTAACAATAACCCTAACCCTAACCCTTACCCTTACCCTAAACCTAACCCTAAACCTAACCCTAACCCTAACCCTAATCCTTACACTTACCATAACCCTAAACCTAACCCTAACCCTAACACTAACCCTAACCCTTACCCTTACCCTAACCCTAAACCTAACCCAAACTCTAAACCTAAACCTAACACTTACCCTTACCCTAAACCTAACCCTACCCTTAACCCCAACCCTAACACCTAACCCTAACCCTTACCCTAAACATAACACTTACCCTTACCCTAACCCTAACCCTAAACTTAACCCGAACCCTAACACTATCACTAACCCTTACCCTTACCCTTAACCAAACGCTAAACCTAACCCTAATCCTTACCCTAACCATAACCCTAACTCTAACCCCTAACCCTAACCCTTATCCTAAACCTAAACCTAACCCTAACCGTTACCCTAACCCTAACTCTAACCTTAAACCTAACCTTAACCCTAACCCTAACCCTAACCCTAACCATTACCCTTACTCTAACCCTAACCCTAAACCTAACCCTAACCCTAAACCTTACCCTTTCCCTAACCATAACCCTAACCCTAACCCTACCCCTAACACTAACAGTTTCACTAACACTAACCCTAACACTAACCCCTAACCCTTACCCTAAGCCTTACCCTAACCCTAACCCCTAACTCTAAACCTTAACCCAACCCTAAACCTAAACATAACCATAACACTTACCCTTACCCTAACCATTACCCTAACAATAACACAAACCCTTACCCTAAACCTAACCATAACCATAACATTTATCCTTACCCTAACCCTAAGCCTAACCCTAACCCTTACCCTAACCCTAACCCTTAGCCTAACCCTAACCCTAACCCTAACCTTAAGCATAACCCTAAACCTAACCCTAACCCTTACCCTAGCCCTAACCCTAAACCTAACACTAACCCTAACCTTAACCCTAACCCTAACACTAACCCTTACCCTAACCCTAACCCTAACTCTTAGCCTAACCCTAACCCTAATCCTAACCTTAAACCTACCAATAACCCTAACCTAACCCTTACCCTTACCCTTACCCTAACCCTAACCCTAACCCTTACCCTTGCCCTAACCTAACCCTAAACCTAACACTAATCCTTATCCTAACCCTAAACCCTAACCCTAAACCTAAACCTAAACCTAACCCTTACCCTTACCCTAACCCTAACCCTAACCTTAATGCTAACCCTAACCCTAACCTAACCTTAATGCTAACCCAAAATCTAACCCTAAACCTTAACTTAACCTAACCCTAACCCTAACCTTACCCTTACCCTTACCCTAACCCTAAACTTAATGCTAACCCTAACCCTAAACATAACCCTTACCCTAACCCTCACCCTAACCCTAATCCTTACCATAACCCTAACCCCTACCCTAACCATTACCCTTTCCCTAAATCTAACCCTAAACTTAACCCTAACCATAACCTTAACCCTTACCCATACCCAAGCCCTAACCCTAAACCTAGACCTAACTCTAACACTAACCCAAACCCTAACCCTTACTCTTACTCTAACCCTAACCCTAACCTAACCCTAACCATAACCCTTACCCTTAATCTAACCCTAACCCTAAACTTAATTCTACCCGTAACCCTAACTCTAACCCTAACCCTTAACCTAACCCTATCCCTAACCCTAACTCTTACCCTAAACCTAACCCTAACAAGAATCCTTACCCCTAACCCTAACCCTAACCCTAAGCCCTAACCCTAACACTAACCCTAACCCTAACACTAAACCTAAACCTAACCCTTACCCTAACTCCTAACCCTAACCCTTACCCTTACCCTAACCATAAGGTTAACCCTAACCCTAACCCCTAACCCTTACCCTAACCCTTACCCTAACCCTAACCCCTAACTCTAACCCTTACCCTAACCCTAACCCTAACCATAAACATAACACTTCCCCATCCCCTAACCCTTAACCTAACCCTAACCCTAACCCTTCCCCTAAACCTAACCCTAACCATAACCCTTATCTTACCCTAACCCTAACCCTAACCCTAATCCTAACACTTACCCTAACCCTAACCCTAACCATTAGCCTAACCCTAACCCTAAACTTGACCTTAAGCATAACCCTAACCCTAATCCTAACCCTTACCCTTACCCTAACCTTAACCCTAAACCTAACACTAACCCTAACCTTAACACTAACCCTAGCCCTAACCCTAACCCTAACACTTACACTTACCCTAACCCTAACCCTAACCCTAACCCTTACCCTTGCCCTAACCTAACCCTAAACCTAAACCTAACCCTTACCCTAACCCTAACCCCTAACCCTAACCCTAACACTAACCCTAAACCTAAACCTTACCCTTACCCTAACCCTAACCCTAAACTTAATGCTAACCCTAACCCTAACCCTAACTTTAATACTAACCCAAACCCTAACCCTAAACCTTAACCTAACTCTAACCTTACCCTAACCCTAAACTTAATGCTAACCCTAACCCTAACACTATCCCTTACCCTAAAACTCACCCTAACCCTAATCCTTACCCTAACCCTAACCCTAACCCTTACCCTAAAACTTACACTTTCCCTAACCCTAACCCTAACCTTAACCCTAACCTTAACCCTTACTCTTACCCTAAGCCTAACCCTAACCCTAACATTAAACCTAACCCTAACCATAACCCTTACCCTTAACCTAACCCTAACCCTAACCTTAATGCTAACCCCAACCCTAACTCTAACCCTAACCCTTACCCTAACCCTAACCCTAAACCTAACTCTTACCCTAAACCTAACCCTAACCCGAATCCTAACCCTAATCCCTAAACCTAACCCTAACCCTAAACCTTTCCCTTACACTAACCCTAACCCTAACCCTAACACCTAACCCTAACCCTAAACCTAACCCTTACCTTTACTCTAAACCTAACCCTAAACTTAACCCTAACCCTAACACTAATCCAGCCCTAAACCTTAACCTAACCCCTAACCCTAATCCTTACCCTACCCTAACCTTAAGGTTAACCCTAACCCTTACCCTTACCCTAATCCTAAACCTAAATTTAATGCTAACCCAAACCCTAACCCAAACCCTAACCTTTACCCTAACACTAACCCTAACCCTAATCCTTACCCTAACCCTAACCCTAACCCTTACCCTTTCCCTAACCCTAACACTAACCTTAACCCTAACCCTACCCCTTACCCCTATCCTAACCCTAACCCTAACCCTAACCCAAACCCTAACCCTTACCCTTACCCTAACCCTAAAACTAAACCAAACCCTAACCCTAACCCTAATCCTAACCCCTAATCCTAACCCTAACCCTATCCCTTACCCTTACCCTAACCCTAACCCTAACCTTAATGTTAAACTTAACCCTAACCGTAAACCTAACCATTACTATATCGCAAACCCTAACCCTAATCCTTACCCTAACCCTAACCCTAAACCTAACCCATTCCCTTTCCCTAACCCTAACCCTAACACTAACCCTAAGTTTAACCCTAACCCTTACCCTTACACAAACCTTATCCCTAACCTTAATGCTAACCCTAACCCTAACTCTAACCCTAACCCTAACCCCTAACCCTTACCCTAACCCTTACCCTAACCCTAACCCTAAACCCTAACTCTAAGCCTTACCCTAACCCTAACCCTAACCATAACCATAACACTTCCCCTTACCTTAACACTTAACCTAACCCTAAACCTAACCCTTCCCCTAACCCTAACCCTAATCATAAACCTTATCCTTACCCTAACCCTAACCCTAACCCTAAACCTAACCATTAGCCTAACCCTAACCCTAACCCTGATCTTAAGCATAACCCTAAACCTAGCCCTAACCCTAACCCTTACCCTTACCCTATCCTTAACCCTAAACCTAACACTAACCCTAACCTTAACACTAACCCTAACCCTAACCCTAACCCTAACCCTTAGCCTAACCTTAACCCTAACCCTAACCTTAAGCCTAACCCTAATCCTAACACTAACCCTAACCCTTACCCTTACCCTAACCCTAACACTAAATCTAACCCTTACCCTTCCCTAACCTAACCCTCAACCTAAACCTAAACCTTAACCTAACCCTAACCCCTAACTCTAACCCTAACACTAACCCTAAACCTAAACCTTACCCTTACCTTAACCCTAACCCTAACCTTAATGCTAATCCTAACCCTAACTTTAATACTAACCCAAACCCTAACCCTAAACTTTAACCTAACCCTAACCCTAACCTTAACCTTACCCTAACCCTAAACTTAATGCTAACCGTAACCCTAACACTAACCCTTACCCTAACACTAACCCTAACCCTAATCCTTACCCTAAACATAACCCTAACCCTTACCCTAAACCTTACCCTTTCCCTACCCCTAACCATAAACCTAACCCTAACCTTAACCCTAACCTTAACCCTTACCCTTACCCTAACCCTAACCCTAACCTTAAACCTAACCCTAACCTTAACCCTTACCCTTAAAATAACCCTAACCCTAATCTTAATGCTAACCCTAACCCTAACAATAATCCTAACCCTAACCCTTACCCTAACACCTAACCCTAACCCTTAATCTACCCTAACCTTAAGGTTAACCCTAACCCTCTACCCTTACCCTAATCCTAAACCTAAATTTAATGCTAACCCCAACCCTAACCCAAACCCTAATCTTTACCCTAACACTAACCCTAACCGTAATCCTTAACCTAACCCTAACCCTAACCCTAACCCTTACCCTTTCCCTAACCCTAACACTAAACCTAACCCTAACACTTACCCCTACCCTAAACCTAACCCTAAACTTTACCCTAACACTAACCCTAAAAATAATCCTTACCCTAAACCTAACCCTACCCCTTACCCCTATCCTAACGCTAACCCTAACCCTAACCCTAACCCTTACCCTTACCCTAACCCTAAAACTAAAACAAACCCTAACCCTAACCCTAACCCCTAATCCTAACCCTAACCCTAACCCTTACCCTTACCCTAACCCTAACCCTAACCTTAATGTTAAACCTAACCCTAACCCTAACCCTTACCCTATCCCAAACCCTAACCCTAATCCTTACCCTAACCCTAACCCCAACCCTAACCCGTACCCTTTCCCTAACCCTAACCCTAAACCTAACCCTAACGTTAACCCTAACCCTTACCCTTACCCTAACCATAACCCTACACCTAACCCTATCACTAACCCTAATCCTTACCCTTACCATAACCCTAAACCTAACCCTAACCCTATCCCTAACAATAACCCTTACCCTTACCCTAACCCTAAACCTATCCCAAACCCTAACCCTAACCCTAACCCTTACCCTAACCCTAAGCCTATCACTAACCCTTTCACTAACCCTAACCCTAATCCTAACCGTAACCACTAACCCTTACCCCAACCTTTACCCTAACACTAACCCTAACCATTACCCTTATCCTTACACTAACCCTAAACCTAAACCTAACCCTTACCCTATCCTAACCCTAAACCTTAGCCTAACCCTAACCCTAACCCTAACCTTAAGCATACCCCTAACCCTAACCCTAACCCTAACCCTTAACCTTACCCTAACCCTAACCCTAACCCTAACCCTAACTTTAAGCCTAACACTAACACTAACCCTAACCATAACACTTATCCTTACCCTAACCCTAAACCTAACCCTAAAACTTATACTAACCCTAACCCTAACCCCTAACCTTAACCATAAAACTAAACCTAACCCTTAACCTTAACCTAACCCTATCCCTAACCTTAATGCTAACCCTAACCCTAACCCTAACCTTAATGCAAACACAAACCCTAACCCAATACCTTAACCTAACCCTAACCTTAACCCTAACCTTACCCGTACCCTTACCCTAACCCTAAACTTAATGCTCACCCTAACCCTAACCCTAACCCTTACCCTAATTCTCACCCCAAACCTAATCCTTACCCTAACCCTAACCCTAATCCTTACCCTAACCCTAACCCTAACCCTTACCCTTTCCCTAACCCTAACACTAACCTTAACCCTAACCCTACCCCTTACCCCTATCCTAACCCTAACCCTAACACTAACCCAAACCCTAACCCTTACCCTTACCCTAACCCTAAAACTAAATCAAACCCTAACCCTAACCCAAATCCTAACCCCTAATCCTAATCCTAACCCTATCCCTTACCCTTACCCTAACCCTAACCCTAACCTTAATGTTAAACTTAACCCTAACCGTAAACCTAACCCTTACTATATCGCAAACCCTAACCCTAATCCTTACCCTAATCCTAACCCTAAACCTAACCCATACCCTTTCCCTAACCCTAACCCTAACACTAACCCTAAGGTTAACCCTAACCCTTACCCTTACACTAACCTTATCCCTAACCTTAATGCTAACCCTAACCCTAACTCTAACCCTAACCCTAACCCCTAACCCTTACCCTAACCCTTACCCTAACCCTAACCCTAAACCCTAACTCTAAGCCTTACCCTAACCCTAACCCTAACCATAACCATAACACTTACCCTTACCCTAACCCTTAACCTAACCCTAAACCTAACCCTTCCCCTAACCCTAACCCTAACCATAACCCTTATCCTTACCCTAAACCTAACCCTAACCCTAAACCTAACCATTAGCCTAACCCTAACCCTAACCCTGATCTTAAGCATAACCCTAAACCTAGCCCTAACCCTAACCCTTACCCTTACCCTATCCTTAACCCTAAACCTAACACTAACCCTAACCTTAACACTAACCCTAACCCTAACCCTAACCCTAACCCTTAGCCTAACCTTAACCCTAACCCTATCCTTAAGCCTAACCCTAATCCTAACACTAACCCTAACCCTTACCCTTCCCTAACCTAACCCTCAACCTAAACCTAAACCTTACCCTAACCCTAACCCCTAACCCTAACCCTAACACTAACCCTAAACCTAAACCTTACCCTAACCTTAATGCTAATCCTAACCCTAACTTTAATACTAACCCAAACCCTAACCCTAAACTTTAACCTAACCCTAACCCTAACCTTAACCTTACCCTAACCCTAAACTTAATGCTAACCCTAACCCTAACACTAACCCTTACCCTAACACTAACCCTAACCCTAATCCTTACCCTAAACATAACCCTAACCCTTACCCTAAACCTTACCCTTTCCCTACCCCTAACCATAAACCTAACCCTAACCTTAACCATAACCTTAACCCTTACCCTTACCCTAACCCTAACCCTAAACTTAAACCTAACCCTAACCTTAACCCTTACCCTTAAAATAACCCTAACCCTAATCTTAATGCTAACCCTAACCCTAACAATAATCCTAACCCTAACCCTTACCCTAACACCTAACCCTAACCCTTAATCTACCCTAACCTTAAGGTTAACCCTAACCCTCTACCCTTACCCTAATCCTAAACCTAAATTTAATGCTAACCCCAACCCTAACCCAAACCCTAATCTTTACCCTAACACTAACCCTAACCGTAATCCTTAACCTAACCCTAACCCTAACCCTTACCCTTTCCCTAACCCTAACACTAAACCTAACCCTAACACTTACCCCTACCCTAAACCTAACCCTAAACTTTACCCTAACACTAACCCTAAAAATAATCCTTACCCTAAACCTAACCCTACCCCTTACCCCTATCCTAACGCTAACCCTAACACTAACCCTAACCCTTACCCTTACCCTAACCCTAAAACTAAACCAAACCCTAACCCTAACCCTAACCCCTAATCCTAACCCTAACCCTAACCCTTACCCTTACCCTAACCCTAACCCTAACCTTAATGTTAAACCTAACCCTAACCCTAACCCTTACCCTATCCCAAACCCTAACCCTAATCCTTACCCTAACCCTAACCCCAACCCTAACCCGTACCCTTTCCCTAACCCTAACCCTAAACCTAACCCTAACGTTAACCCTAACCCTTACCCTTACCCTAACCCTAACCCTACACCTAACCCTATCACTAACCCTAATCCTTACCCTTACCATAACCCTAAACCTAACCCTAACCCTATCCCTAACAATAACCCTTACCCTTACCCTAACCCTAAACCTATCCCAAACCCTAACCCTAACCCTAACACTTACCCTTACCCTAACCCTAACCTAACCTTTACCCCAATCCTAAACCTAACCCTAACCCTTACTCTTATCCTAAACCTAACGCTAACCCTAACACTAACAGTTACCCTTGCCCTAACCCTAACCCTAACCCTAACCCTTACCCTAACCCTAACACTAACACTAACACTAACACTTTCACTAAACCTAACCCTAACCCCTAACCCTTACCCTAACCCTTACTCTAACCCTAACCCTAACCCTAACCCCTAACTCTAACCCTTACCCTAACCCTAACCCTAACCCTAACCCTAACCATAACCATAACACTTACCCTTACCCTAACCCTTACCCAAACCCTAACCCTAACCCTTACCGTTAGACTAACCCTAACCCTAACCCTAATCCTTACCCTAACCCTAAACCTAACCCTAACCCTTACCCTAACCCTAACTCTAAACCTAGAACTAACCCTACACGTAAACCTAACCGTCACCCTTACCCTTACCCTAACCCTAACTCTAACTCTAAACCTAACCCAAACCCAAACCCTTACCCTTAACCTAAACATAACCCTAACCCTAACTCTAACCCTAAACCTAACCCTAACCCAAACCCTTACCCTTGCCCTAACCCTAACCCTAACCCTTACCTTTACCCTTACCCTAACCCTAACCTTAATGCTAACCCTAACCCTAACCCTAACCCTAAACCTGACCCTAATCCTAACCTAATCCTAACCCTTACCCTAACCCTAAACCTAACCATAACCCTTACACTTACCCTAACCATAACCTTAACCCTTATCCTTATCCTAACCCTAACCTTAACCTTAATGCTAACCCTAACCCTAACACTAGCACTAAACCTTAACCTAACCCTAATACTAACCCTAACCATTACCCTAACCCTAAGCCTATCACTAACCCTTTAACTAACCCTAACCCTAATCCTAATCCTTACCCTAACACTAAACCTAACCCTAACCCTTACCCTAACCCTAACTCTAAACCTAGAACTAACCCTACACGTAAACCTAACCCTCACCCTTACCCTTACCCTAACCCTAACTCTAACCCTAAACCTAACCCAAACCCAAACCCTTACCCTTAACCTAACCGTAACCCTAACCCTAACTCTAACCCTAAACCTAACCCAAACCCAAACCCTTACCCTTGCCCTAACCCTAACTCTAACCCTTACCCTTACCCTTACACTAACCCTAACCTTAATGCTAACCCTAACCCTAAATTTAACCCTAAACCTTACCCTAATACTAACCTAATCCTAACCCTTACCCTAACCCTAAACCTAACCGTAACCCTTACACTTACCCTAACCATAACCCTAACCCTTATCCTTACCCTAACCCTAACCTTAACCTTAATGCTAACCCTAACCCTAACCCTAACCCTAAACCTTAACCTAACCCAAATCCTAACCCTAACCCTTACCCTAACCCTAAGCCTATCACTAAGCGTTTCACTAACACTAACCCTAATACTAACCGTAACCACTAACCCTTACCCCAACCTTTACCCTAACACTAACCCTAACCATTACCCTTATCCTTACCCTAACCCTAAACCTAAACCTAACCCTTACCCTATCCTAACCCTAAACCTTAGCCTAACCCTAACCCTAACCCTAACCTTAAGCATAACCCTAACCCTAACCCTAACCCTAACCCTAACCCTTAACCTTACCCTAACCCTAACCCTAACCCTAACCCTAACTTTAAGCCTAACACTAACACTAACCCTAACCATAACACTTACCCTTACCCTAACCCTAAACCTAACCCTAAAACTTACACTAACCCTTAACCTTAACCTAACCCTATCCCTAACCTTAATGCTAACCCTAACCCTAACCCTAACCTTAATGCAAACACAAACCCTAACCCAATACCTTAACCTAACCCTAACCTTAACCCTAACCTTACCCATACCCTTACCCTAACCCTAAACTTAATGCTCACCCTAACCCTAACCCTAACCCTTACCCTAATTCTCACCCCAAACCTAATCCTTACCCTAACCCTAACCCTAATCCTTACCCTAACCCTTACCCTTTCCCTAACCCTAACCCTAACACTAGCCTTAACCCTAACCCTAACCTTAACGCTTACCCTTCCCCAAACCCTAAACCTAGACCTAACCCTAACACTAACCCTAACCGTAACCCTTACCCTTACTCAAACCCTAGCATTAAACCTAACCCTAACCATAACCCTTACCCTTACCCTAACCCCTAACCCTAACCCTAACCCTAAACCTTACCCTTCCCCTAACCCTAACCCTAACCCTAACCCTAAACCTTACCCTTACCCTAACCCTAACCCTAACTCTAACACCTAACCTTAACCCTAAACATAACTCTTACCCTTACCGTAACCCTAACCCTAACCTTAACCCTAACCCTAACCTTAACCCTTACCCTTACCCAAACCCTAAACCTAGACTTAACCCTAACACTAACCCTAACCGTAACCCTTACCCTTACTCTAACCCTAACATTAAACCTAACCCTAACCATAACCCTTACCCTTAACCTAACACTAACCCTAAACTTAATGCTAAATCTAACCCTAACTCTAACCCTAACCCTTACCCTAACCCTAAACCTAACACTAAATCTTACCCTAACCCTAACCATGAACCGAATCCTAACCCCTAACCCTATCCCTAACAATAACCCTAACCCTTAAACCTAACCGTAACCCTAAACCTTACCCTTACACTAACCCTAACCCTAACTCTAACACCTAACCCTAACCCTAAACATAACCCTTACCCTTACCCTAACCCTAACCCTCACCTTAACGCTAACCCTAACACTAAACCTACCCTATCCCTTTGCCTAACCATAACACTAAACCTAACCCTAACCCTTAACTCTACCCTAACCCTAACCCTAACCCTAACCCTAAACCTGTCCCTATCCCTAACCGTAACCCTTAATTTTACCCTAACCCTAACCCTAAACAAAACCCTAACCCTAACTCTAAACCTAACCCTAAACTAACCCTTACCCTAAAGCTAACCCTTACCCTTACCCTAACCCTATCCCTAACCTTAATGCTAACCCTAACCCTAACTCTAACCCTAAACCTTACCCTAACCCTAATCCTAAACCTAATCCTTACCCTAACCCTAACCCTAACAGTAACCTTTTCACCAAACCTAACCCTAATTCTAACCCTAACCCTAACCCCTAACCCTTACCCTAACCCTTACACTAACCCTAACCCTAACCCCTAACTGTAACCCTTTCCCTAACCCTAACCCTAACCATAAAAATAACACTTCCCCTTACCGTAACCCTTAACCTAACCCTAACCCTAACCATTCCCCTAACCCTAACCCTAACCATAACCCTTATCTTACCCTAACCCTAACCCTAACCCTAATCCTAACACTTACCCTAACCCTAACCCTAACCATTAGCCTAACCCTAACCCTAACCTTGACCTTAAGCATAACCCTAACCCTAATCCTAACCCTTACCCTTACCCTAACCGTAACCCTAAACCTAACACTAACCCTAACCCTAACCCTAACCCTAACCCTAACTTTAAGCCTAACCCTAACACTAACCCTAACCATAACACTTACCCTTACCCTAACCCTAAACCTAACCCTAAACCTTACACTCACCCTAACCCTAACCCCTAACCTTAACCATAAAACTAAACCTAACCCTTAACCTTAACCTAACCCTAACCCTAACCTTAATGCTAACCCTAACCCTAACCCTAACCTTAATGCAAACACAAACCCTAACCCAATACCTTAACCTAACCCTAACCATAACCCTAACCTTACCCATACACTTACCCTAAGCCTAAACGTAATGCTAACCCTAACCATAACCCTAACCCTCACCCTAATTCTCACCCCAAACCGTAACCCTTACCCTAATCCTTACCCTAACCCTAAACCCTAACCCTAACCCTAACTCTAACTCTAACCCCTAACCCTAAACCTTATCCAAAACATAACCGTAACCCTAACACTTACCCTAACCCTAACTCTAGCCCTAACCCTAACTTTAACCATACCTGAACCCTAACCCTAACCATTAACCTTACCCTAACCCTAACCCTAAACCTAACGCTAACCCTAAACCTAACCCTAACCCAAACCCTAACCCTTCCCTTACCCTAACCCTAACTCTAACCCTAACCCTAACACTTACCCGTACCCTAACCCTAACCCTAACCCCAACCCCTAACCCTAACCCTAACCCTAACACTCTCCCTCACCCTCACCCTAACCCTAACCCTAACCCTAAACTTAACCCTAAACCTAACCCAAACCCTAACCCCTAAGCATAACCCTAGCCCTAAATCTAACCCTAACCTTAATTCTGACCCTAACCCTTACCCGAAACCTAATCCTTACCCCAACCCTACACCTAACCCTTACCCTTATGCTAACCCTAACCCTAAACTTAATGCTAACCCTAACCCTAACCCTAATCCTAACCTTTACCCTAACCCTAACCCTAATCCTGTCCTAACCGTAACCTAACCCTTACCCTAACACTTTCCCTAACCCTAACCTTAACCCTAAACCTAACCCTAACCCTAACCCTCACCTTTACCCTTACTCCAACCCTAACCTTAAACCTAACCCTAATCCCTAACCCTAACCCTTACCCTTCCCCTTTCCCTAACCCTAAACCTAACCCTAACACTTACCCTCACCCTAAACCTAACTCTCAACCTAACCCTAACCCTTGCCCTAAACCTAACACTTACCCTAAACCTAACTCTAACCCTAACCCTAACCCTTACCCTCACCCTCACCCTAACCCTAACCCTAACCCTAACCCTAACCCTAACCTTTACCCTAACCCTAACCCTAAACCTAACTCTAACCCTAACACTAACCCTAACCCATAACCCTATTCCTAACACTAAATCTTACCTTTACCCTAAACCTAACCCTAATCCTAACCCTAACCCTAACACTAACCTTTACCCTAACCCTAACCCTAAACCTAACTCTAACCCTAACACTAACCCTAACATTTACCCTTACCCTTACCCTTACCCAAACCATAACCCTAACCCTAATCCTTTCACTAACCCTAACCCTAACCCCTAACCCTAACACTAACATTAACTCTAACCCCTAACCCTAACCCTTATCCAAAACCTAACCCTAACCCTAACCCTTACCCTAACCCTAACTCTAACCCTAACCCTAAACCTAACCTTAACCCTACCCGAACCCTAACCCTAACCATTAACCTTACCCTAACCCTAATCCTAAACTTAACCCTAACCCTAAACCTTAACCTAACCCTAACTCTAACCCTAACCCTAAACCTAACCTTAACCCTACCCGAACCCTAACCCTAACCATTAACTTGACCCTAACCCTAATCCTAAACCTAACACTAACACTAAACCTAACCCTAACCCTAAACCTAACCCTTACCCTTATCCTAACCCTAACCCTAACCTTAACCCTAACACTAACCTTAACGCTAACCCCTAACCATAACCCTAACCCTTACCTAATCGTAACCCTAACCCTTACCATAACCCTAACGCTTACCGTAACCCTAATCCTAACCTTTAACCTAACCCTAACCCTAACCCGAACCCTAACCCCTAACACTAACCCTAACCCTAACACCTAACCCTATTGCTAACCCCAAACCTTACACTTACCCTAACCCTAACCCTACCACTAACCCCTAACCCTAACCCTAACCCCTAAACCTAACCCTAACCCTAACTCTAACCCCTAACCCTAACCCTTATACTAAACCTAACCCTAACCCTAACCCTAACCCTAACCCTAATCCTTACCCTTAACCTAACCCTAAACCTAACCCAAAACCTAACCCTAATCCTAACACTTACCCTTACCCTAACGCTATCCCTAAACCTAACCCTAACCCTCAATCTCAACCTAACCCTAACCCTAACCCTAACCCTTACCCTTACCCTAACCCTAACCCTAACATTAATGTTAAACCTAACCCTAACCCTAAACCTAACCCTAACCCTTACCCTAACCCAAGCCCTAATCCTAATCCTTACCCTAACCCTAACCCTAACCCTAACCCTAACCCTTACCCTTTTCCTAACCCTAACCCTAACCCTAAACCTAACCCTAACCCTTACCCTTACCCTAACACTAATCCTAAACCTAACCCTAACCCTAACCCTAATCTTTACCCTTACCATAACCCTAAACCTAACCCTAACCCTAACTCTAACCCTTACCCTTACTCTAACCCTAACATTAAACCTAACCCTAACCATAACCCTTACCTTAACCTAACACTAACCATAACCTTAATGCTAACCCTAACCCTAAATCTAACCCTAACCGTTACCCTAACCCTAACCCTAACACTAACTCTTACCCTAACCCTAACCCTAACCCGAATCCTAACTCCTTACCCTAACCCTAACCCTAACCCTAACCCCTAACCCTAACCCTAACCCTAAACCTTACCCTTACCGTAACCATTACACTAACCCTAACACCTAACCCTAAACGTAAACCTAACCCTTACCCGTAACCTAGCTCTTACACTAACCTTAACTTTAACCCAAACCCTAACACTAACCCTAAACCTAACCCTTACCCTTACCCTAACCCAACACCTAACCCTAACCCTAAACCTAACCTTGAACCTAACACTTACCCTAAACTTAAGGCTAACCCTAACCCTAACCCTTACCCTTTCCCTAACCCTAACCCTAACCCTAACCCTTACCCCTACCCTAACCCTAACCCTAACCCTAAACCTAACTCTAACCCTACCCTTACCCAAACCCTAACCCTAACCCTTAATCTAACCCTTACCCATACCCTAACCGTAACCCTAACCCTTACCTAAGCCTAACCCTGACCCTAACCCTAACCCTAACACTTACCCTTACCCTAACCCTAACCCTAACCCTAACCCTAAAACTAACCCTAAACCTAACCCTAACCCTAACCCTAACCCTTACCCTTGCCCTAATCCTAAACCTAACCCTAACACTAACCCTACAACTCACCGTAACCCTTACACTTACCCTAATTCTAAACCTAACCCTAAACCTAACACTAACCCTAACCCTAACCCTTACCCTTACCCTAATCCTAACCCTAACCCTAACCCTGAACGTAACCCTAACACTTACCTTTACGCTAACCCTAACCCTAACCCTAACCCTAACCCTAACCCTAAACCTAACCTTACACTTACCCTAACCCTAACCCTAACCCTAACCCTAACCCTTACCCTAACCCTAACTCTAACCCCTAACCCTAACCCTAACCCTAACCCTAACCCTAATCTTTACCATAACCCTAAACCTAACCCTAAAACTAACCCTAAACCTAACCCTAACCCTAACCCTTACCCTTGCCCTAATCCTAAACCTAACCCTAACACTAACCCTAACCCTACAACTCACTGTAACCCTTACACTTACCCTAAGTCTAAACCTAACCCTAACCCTAAATCTAAACCTAACCCTAATTCTAAACCTAACCCTCAACCTAATCATAACCCTAACCCTAACCCTAACCCTTACCCTTACCCTAACCCTCACCCTAACCCTAACCCTAACACTAACCCCTAACCCTAACCCTAACCCTAACACTTACCCTCACACTAACCCTAAACCCTAACCCTAACCCTAAACTTAACCCTAACCCTAACCTTACCCTAACCCCTAACCGTAACCCTAGCCCTAAATCTAACCCTTACCCTTACCATAACTCTAACCCTAACCTTATGGCTAACCCTAACCCTAACCCGAAACCTAACCCTTACCCTTACGCTAACCCTAACCCTAAACTTAATGCTAACCCTAAGCCTAACCCTAATCCTAACCCTTACCCTAACCCTAACTCTAATCGTTACCCTAAACCTAACCCTAAACCTAACCCTAACCCTTTCCCTAACCCTATCCTTAACCCTAAACCTAACCCTAACCCTAACCCTATCCCACACCTTTACCCTTACTCCAACCCTAAACCTAAACCTAACCCTAACCCTAACCCTAACCCCTAACCCTAACCCTTACCTTACCCTATCCCTAACCCTAACCCTAACACTTACCCTAACCCTATCCCTAAACCTAAACCTTACCCTAACCCTAACCCTAACCCTAACCCATAACCCTAACCCTAACCCTAACTCTAACCCTACCCTTACCCAAACCCTAACCCTAACCCTTACCCTAACCCTAACCCTAACCCGAACCCTAACCCCTAACATTAACACTAACACTAAGCCTAACCCTAACCCGTAACCGTATTCTTAACACTAAACCTTACCGTTACCCTAAACCTAACCCTAATCCTAACCCCTAACCCCAACCCTAACCCTAACCCTAACCCTTTCCCGAACCCTAACCCTAAACATAACAGTAACCCTAACACTAACCCTAACACTTACCCTTACCCTTACCGTTACCCAAAACGTAACCCTAACCCTAATGCTTACCCTAACCCTAACCCTAACCCCTAACCTTAACCGTAACCCTAACTCTAACCCCTAACCCTAACCCTTATCCAAAACCTAACCCTAACCCTAACCCTAACTCTAACCCCTAACCCTATCCCATATCCAAAACCTAACCCTAACCCTAACCCTTACCCTAACCCTAACTCTAACCCTAGCCCTAAACCTAACCTTAACCATACCCGAACCCTAACCCTAACCATTAACCTTACCCTAACCCTAAACCTAACCCTAACCATAAACCTAACCCTAACCCTAACCCTAACCCTAACCCTTACCCTAAACCTAACCCTGACCCTAACCCTAACCCTAACCCGTACCCTTACCCTAACCCTAACCCTAACCCTAACTCCAACACCCAACCCTAACCCTAACCCTAACACTTACCCTAACCCTCACCCTAACCCTAACCCTAATCCTAAACTTAACCCTAAACCAAACCCAAACCCTAACCCCTAACCATAACCCGAGCCCTAAATCTAACCCTTACCCTTACCCTAACCCTAACCCTAAACCTAACCCTTACCCTTACGCTAACCCTAACCCTAAACTTAATGCTAACCCTAACCCTAACCCTAATTCTAACCTTTACCCTAACCCTAACCCTAATCCTTACCCTATCCGTAACCCTAACCCTTACACTTACCTTAACCCTAACCCTACACCTAAACCTAACCCTAATCCAAACCCTAAACCTAACCTTAACCCTAACCCTGACCCTAAACATAACCCTTACCCTTACCCTAAACCTAAACCTAACTCTAACCCTAACCCTAACCCTAACCCTAACCCTTACCCTAACACTAACCCTAACACTAAACCTAATCCCTAACCCTAACTGTTACCATAACCTAAGTCTAACCCTGACCCTTACACTAAATCTAACCCTGACCCTAAACCTAACCCTTACACTTACCTTAACAGTAACCCTAAACTTAACCTAACCCTAATCCTAACCCTAAACCTAAAACCTAACCCTAAGCCTAACCCTAACCCTAACCCTTACCCTTACCCTAACCCTAACCCTAACTCTAACCCCTAACCCTAACCCTTATCCAAAAGCTAACCCTAACCCTAACCCTTACCCTAACCTAACTCTAACCCTAATCCTAAACCTAACCTTAACCCTACCCAAACCCTAAACCTAACCATTAACTTTACCCTAAGCCTAATCCTTAACCTAACCCTAACCTTAACCCTTACCCTAACCCTAACCCTTACCCTAACCATAATCCTAACCCTTACCCTAACCCTAACCCTAACCTGAACCGTAACCCCTAACACTAACCCTAACCCTAACCCCTAACCCTATTGCTAACCCTAAACTTTACCCTTACCCTAACCCTAACCCTACCACTAACCACTAACCCTAACCCTAACCCTATCCCTTACATTTACCCTAACCCTATCCCTTACCTTTACCCTAACCCTAACCCTGACCCCTAAACCTAACCCTAACCCTAACTCTAACCCCTAACGCTAACCCTTATCCTAAACCTAACCCTAACCCTAACCCTAACCCTAATCCTAACCCTAACCCTAACTCTAACCCTAATCCTTACCCTTAACATAACCCTAAACCTAAACCAAACCCTAACCCTAATCCTAACACTTACCCTTACCCTAACGCTATCCCTAAACCTAACTCTCACCGTCACCCTAAACCTAACCCTAACCCTAACCGTGACCCTAACTCTTACCCTTACCCTAACCCTAACCCTAAACCTAAACCAAACCCTAAACCTAACCCAAACCCTAACCCCTAACCATAACCCGAGCCCTAAGTCTAACCCTTACCCTTACCCTAACCCTAACCCTAACCTTAAGGCTAACCCTAACCCTTATCCGAAACCTAATCCTTACCCTAACCCGAAACCTAACCCTTACCCTTACGCTAACCCTAACCCTAAACTTAATGCTAACCCTAACCCTAATCCTAACCTTTACACTAACCCTAACCCTAATCCTTACCCTAACCGTAACCCTAACCCTAACCCTAACCCTAATCCTAACCCTAACCCTAACTCTAACCCTAATCCTTACCCTTAACATAACCCTAAACCTAAACCAAACCCTAACCCTAATCCTAACACTTACCCTTACCCTAACGCTATCCCTAAACCTAACTCTCACCGTCACCCTAACCCTAACCCTAACCCTAACCCTAACCCTAACCTTAAACCTAAACCTAACCCTAACCCTAACCCTCACCTTTACCCTTACTCCAACCCTAACCCTAAACCTCAGCCTAACCCCTAACCCTAACCCTTGCCCTTACCCTTTCCCTAACCCTAACCCTAACCCTAACACTTACCCTCACCCTAAACCTAACCCTAAACCTAACCCTAACCCTTGCCCTAAACCTAACACTTACCCTAAACCTAACTCTAACCCTAACCCTAACCCTTACCCTCACCCTAACCCTAACCCTAATCCTAACCCCTAACCCTAACCCTTACCCTAACCCTAACCCTAACCCTAAACAATACCTTAACCCTAAGCCTAATACTAACCCTAAACCTAACCCTAAACCTAATCCTAACCTTAACCCTAACACTAACCGTAACCCTTACCCTTACCCTAACCCTAAAACTAACACTAACCCGAAACCTAACCATTTCCCTTACCCTACCCGTACCCATACCCCTAACCTTAATGCTAACCCTAACCCTAACCCTAACCCTAACCCTAATCCTTACCCTAACCCTAACCCTAACCCTAAACCTTACCCTTTCCCTAACCCTAACCCTAACCTTAACCCTAACCCTAATCCTTACACTTACCGTAACCCTAACCCTACACCTAAACCTAACACTAATCCAAAAACTAAACCTAACCTTAACCCTAACCTTGACCCTAAACCTAACCCTTACACTTACCCTAACCCTAAACCTAAATCTAACCCTACCCCTAACCCTAAACCTAACCCTTAACCTAACACTAACCCTAAAACTAAACCTAACCCCTAACCCTAACCATTACCCTAACCTAACCCTAACCCTAAACCTTACAATAACTCTAACCCTGACCCTAATCCTAACCCTTACACTTACCTTAACAGTAACCCTAAACTTAACCTAACCCTAATCCTAACCCTAAAACTAAACCCTAACCCTAAGCCTAACCCTAACCCTAACCCTTACCCTAACCCTAACCCTAACTCTAACCCTAACTCTAACCCTAACCCTTACCCTAAATCTAAAGCTAAACCTAACTCTAACCCTACCCTTACCCAAAACCTAACCCTAACCCTTACCCTAACCCTAACCCTTACCCTAACCCTAACCCTAACCCCTAACCCTACCCCTAACCTTTACCCTAACCGTAACCCTAACCCTTACCCTAACACTAACTTTTACCCTAACCCTAATCCTAACCCTTACCCTAACCCTAACCCTAACCCTTACCCTAACTCTAACCCTAACCCTAACCCCTAACCCTAACCCTAAACCTTACCCTAACCCTAACCCTAACCCTTACCCTAACCCTAACCCTAACCCTAACCCCTAACCCTAACCCTAACCCTTACCCTAACCGTAACCCTAACCCTTACCCTAACACTAACATTTACCCTAACCCTAATCCTAAACCTTACCCTAACCCTAACCATAACCCTAACCATAACACTAACCCTAACCCTAACCCTTAACTTTTCCCCAACCCTAACCCTAACCTTAATGCTAACCCTAACCCTAACCCTAACCCTAACACTAACCCCTAACCCTAACCCTAACCCTAACACTTACCCTCACACTAACCCTAAACCCTAACCCTAACCCTAAACTTAACCCTAACCCTAACCTTACCCTAACCCCTAACCGTAACGCTAGCCCTAAATCTAACCCTTACCCTTACCCTAACTCTAACCCTAACCTTATGGCTAACCCTAACCCTAACCCGAAACCTAACCCTTACCCTTACGCTAACCCTAACCCTAAACTTAATGCTAACCCTAAGCCTAACCCTAATCCTAACCCTTACCCTAACCCTAACTCTAATCGTTACCCTAAACCTAACCCTAAACCTAACCCTAACCCTTTCCCTAACCCTATCCTTAACCCTAAACCTAACCCTAACCCTAACCCTATCCCACACCTTTACCCTTACTCCAACCCTAAACCTAAACCTAACCCTAACCCTAACCCTAACCCCTAACCCTAACCCTTACCCTTACCCTATCCCTAACCCTAACCCTAACACTTACCCTAACCCTATCCCTAAACCTAAACCTTACCCTAGCCCTAACCCTAACCCTAACCCATAATCCTAACCCTAACCCTAACTGTAACCCTACCCTTACCCAAACACTAACCCTAACCCTTACCCTAACCCTAACCCTAACCCGAACCCTAACCCCTAACATTAACACTAACACTAAGCCTAACCCTAACCCGTAACCGTATTCTTAACACTAAACCTTACCGTTACCCTAAACCTAACCCTAATCCTAACCCCTAACCCCAACCCTAACCCTAACCCTAACCCTTTCCCGAACCCTAACCCTAAACATAACAGTAACCCTAACACTAACCCTAACACTTACCCTTACCCTTACCGTTACCCAAAACGTAACCCTAACCCTAATGCTTACCCTAACCCTAACCCTAACCCCTAACCTTAACCGTAACCCTAACTCTAACCCCTAACCCTAACCCTTATCCAAAACCTAACCCTAACCCTAACCCTAACTCTAACCCCTAACCCTATCCCATATCCAAAACCTAACCCTAACCCTAACCCTTACCCTAACCCTAACTCTAACCCTAGCCCTAAACCTAACCTTAACCATACCCGAACCCTAACCCTAACCATTAACCTTACCCTAACCCTAAACCTAACCCTAACCATAAACCTAACCCTAACCCTAACCCTAACCCTAACCCTTACCCTAAACCTAACCCTGACCCTAACCCTAACCCTAACCCGTACCCTTACCCTAACCCTAACCCTAACCCTAACTCCAACACCCAACCCTAACCCTAACCCTAACACTTACCCTAACCCTCACCCTAACCCTAACCCTAATCCTAAACTTAACCCTAAACCAAACCCAAACCCTAACCCCTAACCATAACCCGAGCCCTAAATCTAACCCTTACCCTTACCCTAACCCTAACCCTAAACCTAACCCTTACCCTTACGCTAACCCTAACCCTAAACTTAATGCTAACCCTAACCCTAACCCTAATTCTAACCTTTACCCTAACCCTAACCCTAATCCTTACCCTAACCATAACCCTAACCCTTACACTTACCTTAACCCTAACCCTACACCTAAACCTAACCCTAACCCAAACCCTAAACCTAACCTTAACCTAACCCTGACCCTAAACATAACCCTTACCCTTACCCTAAACCTAAACCTAACTCTAACCCTAACCCTAACCCTAACCCTTACCCTAACACTAAACCTAATCCCTAACCCTAACTGTTACCATAACCTAACTCTAACCCTGACCCTTACACTAAATCTAACCCTGACCCTAAACCTAACCCTTACACTTACCTTAACAGTAACCCTAAACTTAACCTAACCCTAATCCTAACCCTAAACCTAAACCCTAACCCTAAGCCTAACCCTAACCCTAACCCTTACCCTTACCCTAACCCTAACCCTAACTCTAACCCTAACCCTAACCCTAGCCCTTACCCTAACCCTAAACCTAATCCTAAGTCTAACCCTACCCTTACCCAAAACATAACCCTAACCCTTACCCTAACCCTAACCCTTACCCTAACCCTAACCCTAACCCTAACCCCTAACCCTAACCCTAACCCTTACCGTAACCGTAACCCTAACCGTTACCCTAACACTAACACTTACCCTAACCCTAATCCTAACCCTTACCCTAACCCGAAACCTAACCCGAACCCTAACCCTAACACTAACCCTAACACTAACCCTAACCCTAACCCATAACCCTATCCCTAACACTAAACCTTACCTTTCCCTTAACCCTAACCCTAACCCTAACCCCTAACCCTAACCCTAACCCTAAGCCTAACCCTAACCTTTACCCTAACCTTAACCCTAAACCTAACTGTAACCCTAACACTAACCCTAACGTTTACCCTTACCCTTTCCCTTACCCAAACCGTAACCCTAACCCTAATCCTTACCCTAACGCTAACTCTAACCCCTAACCCTAACCCTAACCCTAACTCTAACCCCTAACCCTAACCCTTATCCAAAAGCTAACCCTAACCCTAACCCTTACCCTAACCTAACTCTAACCCTAATCCTAAACCTAACCTTAACCCTACCCAAACCCTAAACCTAACCATTAACTTTACCCTAAGCCTAATCCTTAACCTAACCCTAACCTTAACCCTAACCCTAACCCTAACCATTACCCTAACCATAATCCTAACCCTTACCCTAACCCTAACCCTAACCTGAACCGTAACCCCTAACACTAACCCTAACCCTAACCCCTAACCCTATTGCTAACCCTAAACTTTACCCTTACCCTAACCCTAACCCTACCACTAACCACTAACCCTAACCCTAACCCTATCCCTTACATTTACCCTAACCCTATCCCTTACCTTTACCCTAACCCTAACCCTGACCCCTAAACCTAACCCTAACCCTAACTCTAACCCCTAACGCTACCCCTTATCCTAAACCCAGCCCTAACCCTAACCCTAACCCTAATCCTAACCCTAACCCTAACTCTAACCCTAATCCTTACCCTTAACATAACCCTAAACCTAAACCAAACCCTAACCCTAATCCTAACACTTACCCTTACCCTAATGCTATCCCTAAACCTAACTCTCACCGTCACCCTAAACCTAACCCTAACCCTAACCGTGACCCTAACTCTTACCCTTACCCTAACCCTAACCCTAAACCTAAACCAAACCCTAAACCTAACCCAAACCCTAACCCCTAACCATAACCCGAGCCCTAAGTCTAACCCTTACCCTTACCCTAACCCTAACCCTAACCTTAAGGCTAACCCTAACCCTTATCCGAAACCTAATCCTTACCCTAACCCGAAACCTAACCCTTACCCTTACGCTAACCCTAACCCTAAACTTAATGCTAACCCTAACCCTAACCCTAATCCTAACCTTTACACTAACCCTAACCCTAATCCTTACCCTAATCCTTACCCTAACCGTAACCCTAACCCTAACCCTAACCCTAATCCTAACCCTAACCTTAACTCTAACCCTAATCCTTACCCTTAACATAACCCTAAACCTAAACCAAACCCTAACCCTAATCCTAACACTTACCCTTACCCTAACGCTATCCCTAAACCTAACTCTCACCGTCACCCTAACCCTAACCCTAACCCTAACCCTAACCCTAACCTTAAACCTAAACCTAACCCTAACCCTAACCCTCACCTTTACCCTTACTCCAACCCTAACCCTAAACCTCAGCCTAACCCCTAACCCTAACCCTTGCCCTTACCCTTTCCCTAACCCTAACCCTAACACTTACCCTCACCCTAAACCTAACCCTAAACCTAACCCTAACCCTTGCCCTAAACCTAACACTTACCCTAAACCTAACTCTAACCCTAACCCTAACCCTTACCCTCACCCTAACCCTAACCCTAATCCTAACCCCTAACCCTAACCCTTACCCTAACCCTAACCCTAACCCTAAACAATACCTTAACCCTAAGCCTAATACTAACCCTAAACCTAACCCTAACCCTAATCCTAACCTTAACCCTAACACTAACCGTAACCCTTACCCTTACCCTAACCCTAAAACTAACACTAACACGAAACCTAACCATTTCCCTTACCCTACCCGTACCCATACCCCTAACCTTAATGCTAACCCTAACCCTAACCCTAACCCTAACCCTAATCCTTACCCTAACCCTAACCCTAACCCTAAACCTTACCCTTTCCCTAACCCTAACCCTAACCTTAACCCTAACCCTAATCCTTACACTTACCGTAACCCTAACCCTACACCTAAACCTAACACTAATCCAAAAACTAAACCTAACCTTAACCCTAACCTTGACCCTAAACCTAACCCTTACACTTACCCTAACACTAAACCTAAATCTAACCCTACCCCTAACCCTAAACCTAACCCTTACCCTAACACTAACCCTAACACTAAACCTAACCCCTAACCCTAACCGTTACCCTAACCTAACCCTAACCCTAAACCTTACAATAACTCTAACCCTGACCCTAAACCTAACCCTTACACTTACCTTAACAGTAACCCTAAACTTAACCTAACCCTAATCCTAACCCTAAAACTAAACCCTAACCCTAAGCCTAACCCTAACCCTAACCCTTACCCTAACCCTAACCCTAAATCTAACCCTAACTCTAACCCTAACCCTTACCCTAAATCTAAAGCTAAACCTAACACTAACCCTAACCCTAACCCTAACCCTAACCCTAACCCTTACCCAAAACCTAACCCTAACCCTTACCCTAACCCTAACCCTTACCCTAACCCTAACCCTAACCCCTAACCCTACCCCTAACCTTTACCCTAACCGTAACCCTAACCCTTACCCTAACACTAACTTTTACCCTAACCCTAATCCTAACCCTTACCCTAACCCTAACCCTAACCCTTACCCTAACTCTAACCCTAACCCTAACCCCTAAACCTAACCCTAAACCTTACCCTAACCCTAACCCTAACCCTTACCCTAACCCTAACCCTAACCCTAACCCCTAACCCTAACCCTAACCCTTACCCTAACCGTAACCCTAACCCTTACCCTAACACTAACATTTACCCTAACCCTAATCCTAAACCTTACCCTAACCCTAACCATAACCCTAACCATAACACTAACCCTAACCCTAACCCTTAACTTTTCCCCAACCCTAACCCTAACCTTAATGCTAACCCTAACCCTAACCCTAACCCTAACACTAACCCCTAACCCTAACCCTAACCCTAACACTTACCCTCACACTAACCCTAAACCCTAACCCTAACCCTAAACTTAACCCTAACCCTAACCTTACCCTAACCCCTAACCGTAACGCTAGCCCTAAATCTAACCCTTACCCTTACCCTAACTCTAACCCTAACCTTATGGCTAACCCTAACCCTAACCCGAAACCTAACCCTTACCCTTACGCTAACCCTAACCCTAAACTTAATGCTAACCCTAAGCCTAACCCTAATCCTAACCCTTACCCTAACCCTAACTCTAATCGTTACCCTAAACCTAACCCTAACCCTTTCCCTAACCCTATCCTTAACCCTAAACCTAACCCTAACCCTAACCCTATCCCACACCTTTACCCTTACTCCAACCCTAAACCTAAACCTAACCCTAACCCTAACCCTAACCCCTAACCCTAACCCTTACCCTTACCCTATCCCTAACCCTAACCCTAACACTTACCCTAACCCTATCCCTAAACCTAAACCTTACCCTAGCCCTAACCCTAACCCTAACCCATAATCCTAACCCTAACCCTAACTCTAACCCTACCCTTACCCAAACCCTAACCCTAACCCTTACCCTAACCCTAACCCTAACCCGAACCCTAACCCCTAACATTAACACTAACACTAAGCCTAACCCTAACCCGTAACCGTATTCTTAACACTAAACCTTACCGTTACCCTAAACCTAACCCTAATCCTAACCCCTAACCCCAACCCTAACCCTAACCCTAACCCTTTCCCGAACCCTAACCCTAAACATAACACTAACCCTAACACTAACCCTAACACTTACCCTTACCCTTACCGTTACCCAAAACGTAACCCTAACCCTAATGCTTACCCTAACCCTAACCCTAACCCCTAACCTTAACCGTAACCCTAACTCTAACCCCTAACCCTAACCCTTATCCAAAACCTAACCCTAACCCTAACCCTAACTCTAACCCCTAACCCTATCCCATATCCAAAACCTAACCCTAACCCTAATCCTTACCCTAACCCTAACTCTAACCCTAGCCCTAAACCTAACCTTAACCATACCCGAACCCTAACCCTAACCATTAACCTTACCCTAACCCTAAACCTAACCCTAACCATAAACCTAACCCTAACCCTAACCCTAACCCTAACCCTTACCCTAAACCTAACCCTGACCCTAACCCTAACCCTAACCCGTACCCTTACCCTAACCCTAACCCTAACCCTAACTCCAACACCCAACCCTAACCCTAACCCTAACACTTACCCTAACCCTCACCCTAACCCTAACCCTAATCCTAAACTTAACCCTAAACCAAACCCAAACCCTAACCCCTAACCATAACCCGAGCCCTAAATCTAACCCTTACCCTTACCCTAACCCTAACCCTAAACCTAACCCTTACCCTTACGCTAACCCTAACCCTAAACTTAATGCTAACCCTAACCCTAACCCTAATTCTAACCTTTACCCTAACCCTAACCCTAATCTTTACCCTAACCATAACCCTAACCCTTACACTTACCTTAACCCTAACCCTACACCTAAACCTAACCCTAACCCAAACCCTAAACCTAACCTTAACCTAACCCTGACCCTAAACATAACCCTTACCCTTACCCTAAACCTAAACCTAACTCTAACCCTAACCCTAACCCTAACCCTTACCCTAACACTAACCCTAACACTAAACCTAATCCCTAACCCTAACTGTTACCATAACCTAACTCTAACCCTGACCCTTACACTAAATCTAACCCTGACCCTAAACCTAACCCTTACACTTACCTTAACAGTAACCCTAAACTTAACCTAACCCTAATCCTAACCCTAAACCTAAACCCTAACCCTAAGCCTAACCCTAACCCTAACCCTTACCCTTACCCTAACCCTAACCCTAACTCTAACCCTAACCCTAACCCTAACCCTTACCCTAACCCTAAACCTAATCCTAAGTCTAACCCTACCCTTACCCAAAACATAACCCTAACCCTTACCCTAACCCTAACCCTTACCCTAACCCTAACCCTAACCCTAACCCCTAACCCTAACCCTAACCCTTACCGTAACCGTAACCCTAACCGTTACCCTAACACTAGCACTTACCCTAACCCTAATCCTAACCATTACCCTAACCCGAAACCTAACCGGAACCCTAACCCTAACACTAACCCTAACACTAACCCTAACCCTAACCCATAACCCTATCCCTAACACTAAACCTTACCTTTACCTTAACCCTAACCCTAACCCTAACCCCTAACCCTAACCCTAACCCTAAGCCTAACCCTAACCTTTACCCTAACCTTAACCCTAAACCTAACTGTAACCCTAACACTAACCCTAACGTTTACCCTTACCCTTTCCCTTACCCAAACCGTAACCCTAACCCTAATCCTTACCCTAACGCTAACTCTAACCCCTAACCCTAACCCTAACCCTAACTGTAACCCCTAACCCTAACCCTTATCCAAAAGCTAACCCTAACCCTAACCCTTACCCTAACCTAACTCTAACCCTAATCCTAAACCTAACCTTAACCCTACCCAAACCCTAACCCTAACCATTAACTTTACCCTAAGCCTAATCCTTAACCTAACCCTAAACTTAACCCTTACCCTAACCCTAACCATTACCCTAACCATAATCCTAACCCTTACCCTAACCCTAACCCTAACCTGAACCGTAACCCCTAACACTAACCCTAACCCTAACCCCTAACCCTATTGCTAATCCTAAACTTTACCCTTACCCTAACCCTAACCCTACCACTAACCACTAACCCTAACCCTAACCCTATCCCTTACCTTTACCCTAACCCTATCCCTTACCTTTACCCTAACCCTAACCCTAACCCCTAAACCTAACCCTAACCCTAACTCTAACCCCTAACGCTAACCCTTATCCTAAACCCAGCCCTAACCCTAACCCTAACCCTAATCCTAACCCTAACCCTAACTCTAACCCTAATCCTTACCCTTAACATAACCCTAAACCTAAACCAAACCCTAACCCTAATCCTAACACTTACCCTTACCCTAATGCTATCTCTAAACCTAACTCTCACCGTCACCCTAAACCTAACCCTAACCCTAACCGTGACCCTAACTCTTACCCTTACCCTAACCCTAACCCTAAACCTAAACCAAACCCTAAACCTAACCCAAACCCTAACCCCTAACCATAACCCGAGCCCTAAGTCTAACCCTTACCCTTACCCTAACCCTAACCCTAACCTTAAGGCTAACCCTAACCCTTATCCGAAACCTAATCATTACCCTAACCCGAAACCTAACCCTTACCCTTACGCTAACCCTAACCCTAAACTTAATGCTAACCCTAACCCTAACCCTAATCTTAACCTTTACACTAACCCTAACCCTAATCCTTACCCTAATCCTTACCCTAACCGTAACCCTAACCCTAACCCTAACCCTAATCCTAACCCTAACCCTAACTCTAACCCTAATCCTTACCCTTAACATAACCCTAAACCTAAACCAAACCCTAACCCTAATCCTAACACTTACCCTTACCCTAATGCTATCTCTAAACCTAACTCTCACCGTCACCCTAAACCTAACCCTAACCCTAACCGTGACCCTAACTCTTACCCTTACCCTAACCCTAACCCTAAACCTAAACCAAACCCTAAACCTAACCCAAACCCTAACCCCTAACCATAACCCGAGCCCTAAGTCTAACCCTTACCCTTACCCTAACCCTAACCCTAACCTTAAGGCTAACCCTAACCCTTATCCGAAACCTAATCATTACCCTAACCCGAAACCTAACCCTTACCCTTACGCTAACCCTAACCCTAAACTTAATGCTAACCCTAACCCTAACCCTTACACTAACCCTAACCCTAATCCTTACCCTAATCCTTACCCTAACCGTAACCCTAACCCTAACCCTAACCCTAATCCTAACCCTAACCCTAACTCTAACCCTAATCCTTACCCTTAACATAACCCTAAACCTAAACCAAACCCTAACCCTAATCCTAACACTTACCCTTACCCTAATGCTATCTCTAAACCTAACTCTCACCGTCACCCTAAACCTAACCCTAACCCTAACCGTGACCCTAACTCTTACCCTTACCCTAACCCTAACCCTAAACCTAAACCAAACCCTAAACCTAACCCAAACCCTAACCCCTAACCATAACCCGAGCCCTAAGTCTAACCCTTACCCTTACCCTAACCCTAACCCTAACCTTAAGGCTAACCCTAACCCTTATCCGAAACCTAATCATTACCCTAACCCGAAACCTAACCCTTACCCTTACGCTAACCCTAACCCTAAACTTAATGCTAACCCTAACCCTAACCCTAATCCTAACCTTTACACTAACCCTAACCCTAATCCTTACCCTAATCCTTACCCTAACCGTAACCCTAACCCTAACCCTAACCCTAATCCTAACCCTAACCCTAACTCTAACCCTAATCCTTACCCTTAACATAACCCTAAACCTAAACCAAACCCTAACCCTAATCCTAACACTTACCCTTACCCTAACGCTATCCCTAAACCTAACTCTCACCGTCACCCTAACCCTAACCCTAACCCTAACCCTAACCCTAACCTTAAACCTAAACCTAACCCTAACCCTAACCCTCACCTTTACCCTTACTCCAACCCTAACCCTAAACCTCAGCCTAACCCCTAACCCTAACCCTTGCCCTTACCCTTTCCCTAACCCTAACCCTAACCCTAACACTTACCCTCACCCTAAACCTAACCCTAAACCTAACCCTAACCCTTGCCCTAAACCTAACACTTACCCTAAACCTAACTCTAACCCTAACCCTAACCCTTACCCTCACCCTAACCCTAACCCTAATCCTAACCCCTAACCCTAACCCTTACCCTAACCCTAACCCTAACCCTAAACAATACCTTAACCCTAAGCCTAATACTAACCCTAAACCTAACCCTAACCCTAATCCTAACCTTAACCCTAACACTAACCGTAACCCTTACCCTTACCCTAACCCTAAAACTAACACTAACACGAAACCTAACCATTTCCCTTACCCTACCCGTACCCATACCCCTAACCTTAATGCTAACCCTAACCCTAACCCTAACCCTAACCCTAATCCTTACCCTAACCCTAACCCTAACCCTAAACCTCACCCTTTCCCTAACCCTAACCCTAACCTTAACCCTAACCCTAATCCTTACACGTACCGTAACCCTAACCCTACACCTAAACCTAACACTAATCCAAAAACTAAACCTAACCTTAACCCTAACCTTGACCCTAAACCTAACCCTTACACTTACCCTAACCCTAAACCTAAATCTAACCCTGCCCCTAACCCTAAACCTAACCCTTACCCTAACACTAACCCTAACACTAAACCTAACCCCTAACCCTAACCGTTACCCTAACCTAACCCTAACCCTAAACCTTACAATAACTCTAACCCTGACCCTAAACCTAACCTTTACACTTACCTTAACAGTAACCCTAAACTTAACCTAACCCTAATCCTAACCCTAAAACTAAACCCTAACCCTAAGCCTAACCCTAACCCTAACCCTTACCCTAACCCTAACCCTAACTCTAACCCTAACTCTAACCCTAACCCTTACCCTAAACCTAAAGCTAAACCTAACTCTAACCCTACCCTTACCCAAAACCTAACCCTAACCCTTACCCTAACCCTAACCCTTACCCTAACCCTAACCCTAACCCCTAACCCTACCCCTAACCTTTACCCTAACCGTAACCCTAACCCTTACCCTAACACTAACTTTTACCCTAACCCTAATCCTAACCCTTACCCTAACCCTAACCCTAACCCTTACCCTAACTCTAACCCTAACCCTAACCCCTAACCCTAACCCTAAACCTTACCCTAACCCTAACCCTAACCCTTACCCTAACCCTAACCCTAACCCTAACCCCTAAACCTAACCCTAACCCTTACCCTAACCGTAACCCTAACCCTTACCCTAACACTAACCTTTACCCTAACCCTAATCCTAAACCTTACCCTCACCCTAACCATAACCCTAACCATAACACTAACCCTAACCCTAACCCTTAACTTTTCCCCAACCCTAACCCTAACCTTAATGCTAACCCTAACCCTAACCCTAATCCTTAGCCTAACCCTAATCGTTACTCTAACCCTAACTTAATCCTAACCCTTACCCTTACTCTAACCCTAACCCTTCCTCTGACCCCAACCCCAACCCTAACACTAACCCTTACCCTAAACCTAACCCTAACCCTTAGGCTAAACCTAACCCTAACCCTAACACTTACCCTAACCCGAACCCTAACCCAAACCTTAACCCCAAACCTAAACTTAAACCTAACCCTAACCCTAACTCTTAAACTTACCCTAACCCTAACGCTAACCATAACACTAACCCTGACACTTACCCTTGCCCTAACCCTAACCCTAACCCTTACCATAACCCTAACTCTAACCCTTACCCTAACCCTTACACTAACCCTAACCCTTACCCTTATCCTAACCCTAACGCTAATTCTAACCCTAACCCTAACCCAAACCCTAACCCTTATCCTAACCCTAACCCTAAACCTTAGCCTAACCCTAACCATAACCCTAACCATTACCCTTACTCTAAGCCTAAACCTTACCCTAACACTAACCCTAACCTTAACCCTAACCCTAACCCTTACCCTAACCCTAACCCTAACCCTAACCCTTACCCTTACCCTAACCCTAACCCTAACACTTACCCTTACCCTAAACCTAACCCTAACCTTAATGCTGACCGTAAACCTAACGCTAAGCCCAACCCTTAACCTAACCCTAAACCTAACCCTTATCCTTACCCTTACCCTAACCCTAACCCTAACCCTACCACTAACCCTAACCCTAAACCTTAACCTTTCCCCAACCCTAACCCTAACCCTAACCTTAATGCTAACCCTAACCCTAACCCTAACCCTAATCCTTAGCCTAACCCTAATTGTTACTCTAACCCTAACCTAACCCTAACCCTTACACTTACCCTAACCCTAACCCTTCCTCTACCCCCAACCCCAACCCTAACCCTAACCCTTACCCTAACCCTAACCCTAACCCTAACCCTTAGGCTAAGCCTAACCCTAACCCTAACCCTAAACTTAACCCTAACCCTAAACCTAATGCTAACCCTAACCCTAACCCTAACACTTACCCTAACCCGAACCCTAACCCAAACCTTAAACCGAAACCTAAACTTAAACCTAAACCTAACCATAATTCTTAAACTTACCCTAACCCTAACGCTAACCATACACTAACCCTAACACTTACCCTTGCCCTAACCCTAACCCTAACCCTTACCATAACCCTAACTCTAACCCTTACCCTAACCCTACACTAACCCCAACCCTAACCCCTATCCCTAACCCTTATCCTAAATCTAACCCTAACCCCTAACCGCAACCCTTACCCTAACCCTAACCCTAACCCTAACCCTTACCCTTACCCTAACCCTAACCCTTCCTCTAACCCCAACCCCAACCCTAACCCTAACCCTTACCCTAACCCTAACCCTAACCCTTAGGCTAAGCCTAACCGTAACCCTAAACTTACCCTAACCCTAAACCTAACGCTAACCCTAACCCTAACCCTAACACTTACCCTAACCCGAACCCTAACCCAAACATTAACCCCAAACCTAAATTTAACCCTAACCCTAACCCTAACTCTTAAACTTACCCTAACCCTAACGCTAACCATAACACTAACCCTGACACTTACCCTTGTCCTAACCCTAACCCTAACCCTTACCATAACCCTAACTCTAACCCTAACCCTAACCTTACACTAACCCTAACCCTAACCCTAACCCCTATCCCTAACCCTTATCATAAATCTAACCCTAACCCCTAACCGCAACCCTTACCCTAACCCTAACACTAACCCTAACCCTTACCCTTACCCTAACCCTAACCCTAACTCTAACCCTAACCCTAACCCAAACCCTAACCCTTATCCTAACCCTAACCCTAACCCTTAGCCTAACCCTAACCATAACACTAACCTTAACCCTAACTCTAACCCTAACCATTACCCTTACTCTAACCCTAAACCTTACCCTAGCACTAACCCTAACCTTAACCCTAACCCTAACCTTAACCCTAACCCTAACCCTAACCCTTACCCAAACACTGACCCTAATCCTAAGCCTTACCCTTACCCTAACCCTAACCCTAACCCTTACCTTTACCCTAAACCTAACCCTAACCTTAATACTGACACTAAACCTAACGCTAAGCCCAACCCTTAACCTAAACCTAAACCTAACCCTTATCCTTAACCTTACCCTAACCCTAACATTAACCCTAACACTAACCCTAACCCTAAACCTTAACCTTTCCCCAACCCTAACCCTAACCCTAACCTTAATGCTAACCCTAACCCTAACCCTAACCCTAACCCTAATCCTTAGCCTAACCCTAATCGTTACTCTAACCCTAACCTAACCCTAACCCTTACCCTTACCCTAACCCTAACCCTTCCTCTAACCCCAACCCCAACCCTAACCCTAACCCTTACCCTAACCCTAACCCTAACCCTTAGGCTAAGCCTAACCCTAACCCTAAACTTAACCCTAACCCTAAACCTAACGCTAACCCTAACCCTAACCCTAACACTTACCCTAACCCGAACCCTAACCCAAACCTTAACCCCAAACCTAAACTTAAACCTAACCCTCACCCTGACTCTTAAACTTACCCTAACCCTAACGCTAACCATAACGCTAACCCTGACACTTACCCTTGCCCTAACCCTAACCCTAACCCTTACCATAACCCTAACTCTAACCCTTACCCTAACCCTTACACTAACCCTAACCCTAACCCTAACCCTATCCCTAACCCTTATCCTAAATCTAACCCGAACCCCTAACCGCAACCCTTACCCTAACCCTAACCCTAACCCTAAACCTTACACTTACCCTAATCCTAACCCTTCCTCTAACCACAACCCCAACCCTAACCCTAACCCTTACCATAACCCTAACCCTAACCCTTAGGCTAAGCCTAACCCTAACCCTAAACTTAACCTAACCCTAAACCTAATGTTAACCATAACCCTAACCCTAACCCTTATCCTAAATCTAACCCTAACCCCTAACCACAACCCTTACCCTAACCCTAACACTAACCCTAACCCTTACCCTTACCCTAACCCTAACCCTAACTCTAACCCTAACCCTAATCCAAACCCTAACCCTTATCCTAACCCTAACCCTAACCGTTAGCCTAACGCTAACCATAACCCTAACCTTAACCCTAACCCTAACCCTAACCATTACCCTTAATCTAACCCTAAACCTTACCCTAAGACTAACCCTAACCTTAACCCTAACCCTAACCCTAACCCTTACCCTAACCCTAACCCTAACCCTAAGCCTTACCCTTAACCTAACCCTAACCTTAACCTTAATTCTAAACCTAACACTAATATTAATCCTCACCCGTACGCTTACCCTAACCCTAATCCTAACCCTCACGCTTACCTAACCCTAACCCTAAACCTAACCCTAACACTAACCCTCACCTTTACCCTTACCCTTACCCTTAACCAAACCGTAACCCTAACCCTAACCCTTACCCTAACCCTAACCCTAACCCTAACCCTTACTGTTACCCTAAACCTAACCACAAACCTAACCCTAACCCTAACCTTAAACCTAAACCTAACCCTAACCCTAAACCTTACCCTTACCCTAACCCTAACCCTAACCCTAAACCTAACCCTAACCCTAACCCTAACCCTAAACCTTGCCCGTACCCTGAACCTAATCC
This sequence comes from Megascapheus bottae, assembly GCA_024803745.1. NCBI lineage: Eukaryota > Metazoa > Chordata > Mammalia > Rodentia > Geomyidae > Megascapheus > Megascapheus bottae. The sequence continues at coordinate 181,428 of JANJXV010000576.1, forward strand.
TAACCCTAACCCTAAGCATTAAACTTACCCTAACCCTAAGCTGAACCCTAACCCTAATCCTAACCCTAACCATAACCATTACCCTTATCTAACACTAACCCTAAACCTAACCTAACCCTAACCCTAACTCTAACCCTAAGCCTTACCCTAACTCTAACCCTAACACTAACCCTAACCTTTACCCTAACCCTAACACTAACACTAACCCTTACCCTTACCCTTACCCTAACCCTAACCCAAACTCTAACCCTAACCCTAACCCAAACCCTAACTCTTACCCTAACCCTAACCCTAACCCTTAGCCTAACCCTAACCCTAACCTTAACCTTAAGCCTAAACCTAACCCTAAACCTAACTCTTACCCTTACCCTAACCCTAACCCTAACACTACCCCTAAACTTAACCCTAACCCTAACCCTTACACTAACCCTAACCCTAACCCCAACCCTTACCTAATCCTAATCCTAAACCTAACCCTAAAATTAATACTAACCCTTACCCTTACCCTAACCCTAAACCTACCCCTCACCCTTACCCTTACCCTAACCCTAACCCTAAATCTAACACTAACTCTAACACTAACCCTAACCCTAACCATGAACCTAACACTAACCCTAACCCTAACACTAACCCTTACCCTTACCCTAACCCTAACACTAACTCTAACCCTAACCTTTACCCTAACCCTAACCCTTACCCTAACCCTAACCCCAAACGTAACCCTAAGCCTAACCCTAACCCTAACACTTACCCTAACCCTAACCCTCACCCTAAAACTAACCCTAACCCTAACCCTTACCCTAAACCTAACCCTAACGACTAACCCTAACCTTAACCCTAAACCTTACCCTTACGCTAACCCTAACCCTAAACTTAACCCTAACCCTAAACCTAACCTTAACCCTAACCCTAACCCTAACCTTAACACCAAACCTAACCCTAACCCTAACCCTAACCCTAACCCTCACCCTTACCCTTACTCTAACCCTAACACTAAACCTAACCTAACCTTAACCCCTAACCCTAACCCTTACCCTTACTCTATCCCTAACCCTAACCCTAACCCTAACCCTTGCCCCAACCCTAACGCTAACCCTAACCATAACCCTAACACTTACCCTTACCCTAACCCTAATTATAACCCATACATTAATTCTAACCTTAAGCCAAATCTTAACAGCTAATGCTAACCCTAACCATAACCCTAACACTTACCATTACCCTAACCCTAACCCTAATCCTTATCCTAACCTAACCCTAACCCTAACCCTAACCCTTACCCTTTCCCTAACCCTAACCCTAACCCTAACCCTTACCCCTACCCTAACCCTAACCCTAACCCTAAACCTAAACTTAATCCTAACCCTACAACTCACCCTAACCCTTACCCATACCCTAACTCTAAACCTAACCCTAACCCTAACCCTAAACCTAACCCTAACTCTAAACCTAACCCTAACCCTAACCCTTACCCTTACCCTAACCCTAACCCTAACCCTAACCCTGAACCTAACCCTAACACTTACCTTTACCCTAACCCTAACCCCAACCATAACACTAACCCTAACCCTAACCTTAACCCTAACCCTAACCCTAACCCTAAGCCTAACCCATACCCTTACCCTAACCCTATACCTAACCCTAATCCTAACCTTAAGCCTAACCCTAAACCTAACCCTAACCCTAACCCTTACGCTTACGCTAACCCTAAACCTAACCCTAACCCTAACCCTAACACTAATCCTTACCCTAACCCTAACCCTAAACCTAACACTTACCCTAACCCTAACCCTAACCCTTACCCTTACCCTAAACCTAACCCTAACCTTAATGCTGACCCTAAACCTAACGCTAACCCCAACCCTTAACCCAACGCTAAACCAAACACTTATCCTTACCCTAACCCTAACCCTAACCCTAACCCTTAACCTTTCCCTAACCCTATCCCTAACCCTAATCTTAATGCTAACCCTAACCCTAACACTAACCCTAACCCTTATCCTTACCCTAACCCTAATCCTTACCCTAACCCTAACCCTAACCCTTACCCTTACCCTGAACCTAACCCTTCCTCTAACCCTAACCCCAACCCTAACCCTAACCCTTAGCCTAACCCTAACCCTAACCCTAACCTTAACACTAACCCTAAACCTAACGCTAACCCTATCTCTAACCCTACCACTTACCCTAACCCGAACCCGAAGCCAATTTTAACCCCAAACCTAAACCTAAACCTAACCCTAACCCTAAATCTTAAACTTACCCTAACCCTAACGCTAACCCTAACACTAACCCTAACACTTACCCTTGCCCTAACCCTAACCCTAACCCTACCCCTTACCGTAACCCTAACCCTAACCCTAGCCCTAACCCTTACACTAACCCTAACCCTTACCCTTAACCTAACCCTAACCCTTATGCTAAATCTAACCCTAACTCCTAAACCCAACCCTTACCCTAACCCTAACCCTAACCCTAACCCTAACCATTACCCTTACCATAACCCTAACCCTAACTCTAACCCTAACCCTAACCCTAACCCTAACCCTTACCCTTAACCTAACCCTAACCCTAAACCTAAAACTTACCCTTACCCTAAACCTAACCCTGACCCTAACCCTAACTTTACCCTAACCCTAACCATAACCATAACCATAACCCGTAAACCTAACCCTAACCCTAACCCTTACCCTACCCCTAAAACTAAGCCTAACCCTAACCCTAAACTTAACCCTAACCCTAACCCTAACCCTAACACTTACCCTTACCCTAACCCTAACCCTAACCCTAACCCTATCTCTAACCCTTATGCTTACCCTAACCCTAAACCTAACCCTAAACACTAACCCTAACCCTAAACTTAACGCTCACCCTAACCTTACCCTAACCCTAACCCTAAACCTAAACCTTACCCTTAACCTAACCCTAACCCTAACCTTAACCCCAACCCTAAACCTAACCCTAACTCTTACCGTTACCCTAACCCTAACCCTAAACCATACCCTAACCCTAACACTAACCCTAACCCTAACTCTAACCCTAACCCTAAACTTAACCTTAACCCTTACCCTTAGCTTAACCCTAACCCTAACCCTAACCCTAACCCTTACCCTTACCCTAACCCTAAACTCAAACCTAACCCTAACCGTAACCCTAACCCTTACCCTTACGCTAACCCTAACCCTAACCCTAACCCTAAACTTTACCTTTAACCTAAACCTAACCCTAACCCTTAACCTAACCCTAACCCTTACCCTAACCCTAACCCTAACCCCTAACCCAAACCCTAACCCTAAAACTTACCCTTACGCTAACGCTAACCCTAACCCCTAACCCGAAACCTAACGCTAAGCCTTACCCTTACCCTAACCCTAAACCTTACCCTTACCCTATCCCTAACCCTAACCCCTAACCCTAACCCTAAGCCTAAACCTTACCCTTACGCTAACCCTAACCCTAACCCTAACTCTAACCCCTAACCCTAAACCTTACTCTTACCCTAACCCTAACCAAACACTAACCCCTAACCCTAACCCTAGCCCTAACCCTAACCCTTACCATTTCCCTAACCCTAACCCTAACCCAAACCCTAACCCTAACCTAAACCCTAAACCTAACCCTAACCCTTACCCTTGCCCTAACCCTAACCCTAAACCTAAACCTAACCCTAATCCTAACCCTAACCCTAATCCTAAACCTAAACTTAACCCTAACCCTTACCCTAACGCTAACCCTAACCCAACCCTAACACTTATCTCAACCCTCACCCTAACCCTAACACTTACCTTACTCTAACCCTAACCCTAACCCTTACCCTAACCCTAACCCCAACTCTAACCCTAACCCTTACCCTTAACCTAACCCTAACCCTAAACCTAACACTTACCCTTACTCTAACCCTAACCCTGACCCTAACCCTAACCTTACACTAACCCTAACCCTAATCCTAACCCTAACCCCTAAACCTAACCCTAACCCTAACCTGTATTCTTACCCTAACCCTAACCCTAACCCTAACCCTATCTCTAACCCCTAACCCTAACCCTAACCCTTACCCTAATACTAAAACAAAGCCTAACCCTAACCCTAAACTTAACCCTAACCCTAACCCTAACCCTAACCCTTACCCTTACCGTAACCATAACCCTAAACTTAAGTCTAACACTAAACCTAAATTTAACCCTAACCCTAACCCTAAATCTTACCCTTACCCTAACCCTAACCCTAACACTTACCCTTATCCTAACCCTAACCCTAACCCTAAAACTAAACTTAACTCTAACATTAACCCTTAACCTTACCCTAACACTAACCCTAACCATAACACCTAACCCTAACCCTAACCCTAACTCTAACCCTTACCCTTACCCTAATCCTAAACCTAACCCATACACTCAACCTAACACTAACCTTTACCCTAACCCTAACTTTAAACTTAAACATTAACCCTAACCCTAACCCTAACGCTCACCCTAACCTAAACCTAACCATAAACCTTACCCTAACACTAACTCTAAGCCTAAACCTTACCCTTACCCTAACACTAACCCTAACCTCAACCACAACCCTAAACCTAACCCTAACTCTTATTCTTTCCCTAACTCTAACCCTAAACCTAACCCTAACCCTAACCCTAACCCTAACCCTCACCCTAACCTTACCCTAACACTATACCTAACCCTAAACCTTACCCTTACCCTAAACCTAACCCTAACCCTTACCCAGCCCTAACCCTTACCCTAACCCTAACACTAACCCTAACCCATAACCCTAACCCTAATCCAAAACCTTACCCTTACCCTAACCCTAACCCTAACCTTAACATTATCAGCTAACACCTAACCCTAACCCTAACCCTAAACCTTACCCTTACACTAACCCTAACCCTAACCCCTAACCCTAACCCAAATCCTAAACCTAAACCTAACCTTAACCCTAACTCTAACACTAACCCTAACCCTAACCTTAACCCTAACCCTAACCCTAACCCAAACCCTCACACTTACCCTTACCCTAATCCTATCCCTGACCCTAACCGTAACCTTACCCTAACCCTAACCCCTAACCCTAACCCTAACCCTTACCCTTATCCTAAACCTAACCCTAACCCTAACCCTAACCCCTAACCCTATCTTAACCCTAACCATTACACTTACCCTACCTTAAACCTAACTCTAACCCTAACCCTAACCCTAACAATAACCCTAACCATAACCCTAACCCTTACCCTAACCCTAACCCTAACACTAACCCCTAACCCTAACCCTAACCCTTACCCTAACCCTAAAACTAAGCCTAACCCTAACCCTAAACTTAACCCTAACCCTAACCCTAACCCCAACCCTAACCTGAACACTAACCCCTAACCCTAACCCTACCCCTCACCCTAACCCTAACCATAACCCTACCCTAACCCTTATCCTTACCCTAAACCTAACCCTAACCCAAACCCTTACCCTTACTCTAACCCTAACCCTAACCCTAAACCTTACCCTTACCCTAAACCTAACCCTAACCCTAACCCTAAACCGTACACTTACCCTAAACCTAACACTAACCCTAACCGTAAACCTAACCCTAACCAGAACCCTAACCCTTACCCTTACCTTAACCCTAACCCTAACCCTAACCCTATCTCTAACCCCTAACCCTAAACATTAACCTTACCCTCACCCTAACCCTAACCCTAACACTAACCCCTAACCCTAACCTTAGCCCTATCCCTAACCCTTACCATTTCACTAACCCTAACCCTAACCCTAACCCAAACCCTAACCCTAACCTAAAGCCTAAACCTAAACCTAACCCTTACCCTTACCCTAACCCTAACGCTAAACCTAAACCCTTACCCTTATCCTAAGCCTAACCCTAACCCAACCCTAACCCTAACGCTAACACTTACCCTTACCCAAAAACTAACACTAACCCTAACCCTAACCCTAACCCCTACCCTTTCCTTAACCCAAAACCTAATCATAACCCTAAACCTAACCTTAAGTCTAACCGTAACCCTAACCCTAACCCTAACATTTACCCTTACCTTAACCCTAACCCCAAACCTAACCGTAACCCTAACCCTAACCCTAACCCTAAAACTTACCCTTACCCTAAACCTAACCCTAACTCTACCCATAACCCTAACCCTAACCCTAAACCTAACCCTAAACCTTACCCTAACCCTAACCCTAACCTTTACCCTTACCCTAACCCTAACCCTAACCTTAACCCTAACACTTACCCTTAGCCTAACCCTAACCCTAACCCTAATCATACCCTAACAATAACCGTAACCCTAACCCTAAACCTTACCCTAACCCTAACCCTAACCCTCACACTAACCCTTACTCTAACCCTAACCCTGACCCTAACCCTAACCTTACCCTAACCATAACCACTAACCCTAACCCTAACCCTTACCCTTATTCTACCCCTAACCCTAACCCTAATCCTAACACCTAACCCTATTCCTAACCCTAACCCTTACACTTACCCTACCCTAAACCTAACTCTAACCCTAACCCTAACCCTAACCCTAACCCTTACCCTAACTCTAACCCTAACCCTTGCCCTAACCCTATTCCTAACCTAACCCTAACCCATACACTTACCCTAAACTAACCCTAACCCTAACCCTAACTCTTACCCTTACCCTAAACCTAACCCTAACCCTTACCCTAATCCTAACCCTAACCCCTAACCCTAACCTTAACCCTAACCCTTACCTTAACCCTAACCCTAACACCCTAAACCCAACCCTAACCTGTACCCTAACCCCTAACCCTAACACTAACACTCACCCTAACCCTAACCCTAATCCTAACCCTAACCCTTATCCTTACCCTAACCCTAACCCTAAGCCTAACCTTAACCCTAACCCTAACCCTTACCCTTACCCTTATCCTAACCCTAACCCTAACCCTAACCCTAAACCTTACCCTTACCCTAAACCTAACCCTAACCCTAACCCTAAACCTTACCCTTACACTAAACCTAGCCATAACCCTAACCCTAAACCTTACCCTTACCCTAAACCTAACCCTAACCCTAAATCTTACCCTTACCCTAAACCTAGCCCTAACCCTAACCCATACACTTAACCTAACCTAAACCTAACCTTAACCCTAACTCTAACCCCTAACCCTAAAGCATACCCTTACCCTAACCCAAACCCTAACCCTAACACTGACCCCTAACCCTAACCCAAGCCCTAAACCTAATCCTTACCATTTTCCTAACCCTAACCCTAACCCTAACCCTAAACCTAACCATAACCCTAACCCTAACCCTAACCCTAACCCTTACCCTTGTCCTAACCCTAAACCTAAACCAAAACCTAACCCTAATCCTAACCCTAACCCTAATCCTAAACCTAAACTTAACCCTAACCCTTACCCTAACGCTAACCCTAACCCAACCCTAACCCTTACCGCAACCCTAACCCTAACCCTAAAACTTACCCTTACTCTAACCCTAACCCTAACCCTAACCCTTACCCTAACTCTAATCCTAACCCTTACCCTAACCCTATCCCTAACCTAACCCTAACCCATACACTAACCCTAAACTAACCCTAACCCTAACCCTAACTCTTACCCTTACCCTAAACCTAACCCTAACCCTTACCCTAATCCTAACCCTAACCCCTAACCCTAACCTTAACCCTAACCCTTACCTTAACCCTAACCCTAACACCCTAACCCCAACCCTAACCTGTACCCTAACCCCTAACCCTAACACTAACCCTCACCCTAACCCTAACCCTAATCCTAACCCTAACCCTTATCCTTACCCTAACCCTAACCCTAAGCCTAACCTTAACCCTAACCCTAACCCTTACCCTTACCCTAACCCTAACCCTAACCCTAACCCTAAACCTTACCCTTACCCTAAACCTAACCCTAACCCTAACCCTAAACCTTACCCTTACACTAAACCTAGCCATAACCCTAACCCTAAACCTTACCCTTACCCTAAACCTAACCCTAACCCTAAATCTTACCCTTACCCTAAACCTAGCCCTAACCCTAACCCATACACTTAACCTAACCTAAACCTAACCTTAACCCTAACTCTAACCCCTAACCCTAAAGCATACCCTTACCCTAACCCAAACCCTAACCCTAACACTAACCCCTAACCCTAACCCAAGCCCTAAACCTAATCCTTACCATTTTCCTAACCCTAACCCTAACCCTAACCCTAAACCTAACCATAACCCTAACCCTAACCCTAACCCTAACCCTTACCCTTGTCCTAACCCTAAACCTAAACCAAAACCTAACCCTAATCCTAACCCTAACCCTAATCCTAAACCTAAACTTAACCCTAACCCTTACCCTAACGCTAACCCTAACCCAACCCTAACCCTTACCGCAACCCTAACCCTAACCCTAAAACTTACCCTTACTCTAACCCTAACCCTAACCCTAACCCATACCCTAACCTAACCCCAACCCTAACCCTAACCCTTACCCTTACCCTAACCCTAACCTTAAACCTAACACTTACCCTTACCCTAAACCTAACCCTGACCCTAACACTAACCTTACCCTAACCCTAACCCTAAACCTAACCCTAACCTTAAACCTAACCCTTACCCGTAACCTAAGCCTAACCCTAACCCTAACCCTAACCCTAACCATTACCCTTACCCTAACCCTAACACTAACCCTAACCCTAAACATTACCCTTACGCTAAACCTAACCCTAACCCTTACCCTAGCCCTAAGACTTACCCTAATCCTAACCCTAACCATTAACCCTAACCCTAACCCAAAATCTTACCCTTACGCTAACCCTAACCCTAATCTCTTACCTGAACCCTAACCCTAACACTTACCCTTACCCTAACCCTAAACCTTACCCTTATGCTAACACTAACCCTAACCCCTAACCCTAACCCTAACCCTAAACCTTAACCTTACCCTAACCCTAACACTAACCCTAACCCTAACCCTAACCTAACCCTAAATCTAACACTAAACCTAACTCTAATTCTTACCCTAACCCTAAACCTAACCCTAACCCTCACACTTACCCTTACCCTAATCCTAACCCTGACCCTAACCCTAACCTTACCTGAACCCTAACCCCTAACCCTAACCCTAACCCTAATCCTTATCCTAACTCTAACCCTAACCCTAACCCTAACCCCTAACCCTATCCCTAACACTAACCCTTACCCTTACCCTACCCTAAACCTAACTCTAACCCTAACACTAACCCTAACCCTAACACTTACCATAACCCTAACCATAACCCTAACCCTAACCCATACCCTTATCCTAACCTAACCCTAACCATAACCCTAACACTTACCCTTACCCTAACCCTAACCCTAACCCTAACCCTAACCCTAACCCCTAACCCTAACCCTAACCCTAACACTAACCCTAACGCTTACCCTTACCCTAACCCTAACCCTAACCCTACCCCTTACCCTAACCCTAACCCTAACCCTTACCCTAACCCCACCCCTAACCTGAACACTAACCCCTAACCATAACCCTAACCCTAACCCTCACCCTAACCCTAACCCTAACGTAATCCTTATCCTTACCCTAACCATAACCCTAAGCCTAATCCTAACCCTAATCCTAACCCTAACCCTTACCCTTACCCTAACCCTAAACCTTACCCTTACCCTAAACCTAAACCTAAACCTAACCCTAACCCTACACCTTACCCTTACCCTAAACCTAACCCTAACCGTAAACCTAACCATAACCCTAACCCTAACCCTTACCCTTACCTTAACCCTAACCCTAACCCTAAACCTAACTCTAACCCTAACCCTAAACATTACTCTTACCCTCACCCTAACCCTAACACTAACCCCTAACCCTAACCTTAGCCCTAACCATAACCCTTACCATTTCCCTAACCCTAACCCTAAACCTAACCCAAACCCTAACCATAACCTAAACCCTTAACCTAACCCTAACCCTTACCCTTACCCTAACCCTAACGCTAAACCTAAACCTAACCCTAATCCTAACCCTAACCCTAAACCTAAACTTAACCCTTACCCTTACCCTAAGGCTAACCCTAACCCAACCCTAACCCTTACCCTAACCCTAACCCTAACCCTAACACTTACCCTTACCCTAACCCTAACCCTAACCCTTACCCTTAACCTAACCCTAACCCTAAACCTAACACTTACACTTAGCCTAACCCTAACCCTGACCCTAACCCTAACCTTACCCTAACCTTAAACCTAACCTTAACTCTAACCGCTAACCCTAACCCTATCCCTTACCCTAACCCTAAAACTAAGCCTAAACCTAACCCTAAACTTAATCCTAACCCTAACCCTAACCCTTACCCTTACCCTAACCCTAACCCTTCCTCTAACCCCAACCCCAACCCTAACCCTAACCCTTACCCTAAACCTAACCCTAACCCTTAGGCTAACCCTAACCCTAACCCTAAACTTAACCCTAACCCTAAACCTAACGCTAACCCTAACCCTAACCCTAACACTTACCCTAACCCCAACCCTAACCCAAACCTTAACCCCAAACCTCAACCTAAACCTAACCCTAAACCTAACTCTTAAAATTACCCTAACCCTAACGCTAACCCTAACACTAACCCTGACACTTACTCTTGCCCTAACCCTAACCCTAACCCTTACCATAACCCTAACTCTAACAGTTACCCTAACCATTACACTAACACTAACCCTAACCCTAACCCCTATCCCTAACCCTTATCCTAAATCTAACCCTAAGCCCTAACCCCAACCATTACCCTAACCCTAACCCTAACCCTAACCCTTACCCTTACCCTAACCCTAACCCTAACTCTAACCCTAACCCTAACCCAAACCCTAACCCTTATCCTAACCCTAACCCTAACCCTTAGCCTAACCCTAACCATAACCCTAAACTTAACCTGAACCCTAACCCTAACCATTACCGTTATCTAACCCTAAACCTAACCCTAACACTAACCCTAATCTTAACCCTAACCCTAACCCTAACCCTTACCCTAACCTTAATCCTAAACCTAACCCTAACATTAATCCTAACCCGTACACTTACCCAAACCCTAACCCTAACCCTCACGCTTACCTAATCCTAACCCTAAACCTAAGACTAAAACTAACCATAACTTTTACCCTTACCCTTACCCTTAACCAAACCCTAACCCTAACCCTAATCCTTACCCTAACCCTAAGCCTAACCCTAGCCATAACCTTAACCCTAACCCTAACCCTAACCCTAACCCTTAACCTTACCCTAACCCTAACTCTAACCCTAACCCTTACTGTTACCCTAAACCTAACCCCAAACCTAACCCTAACCCTAACCTTAAACATAACCCTAACCCTAACCCTAAACCTTACCCTTACACTAACCCTAACCCTAACCCTAAACCTAACCCTAACCCTAACCCTAACCATAAACCTTACCCGTACCCTGAACCTAATCCTAACCCTAACCCTAAGCATTAAACTTACCCTAACCCTAACCTTAACCCTAGTCCTAACCCTAAGCCTTACCCTAACTCTAACCCTAACCGTAACCCTAACCTTTACCCTAACCTAACCCTAACACTAATCCTTACCCTTACCCTTACCCTAACCCTAACCGAAACTCTAACCCTAACCCTAACCCAAACCCTAACTCTTACCCTAACCAAAACCCTAACCCTTAGCCTAACCCTAACCCTAACCTTAACCTTAAGCCTAAACCTAACCCTAACCCTAACCCTTACCCTTACCCTAACCCTAACCCTAACACTACCCCTAAACTTAACCCTAACCATAACCCTTACACTAACCCTAACCCTAACCCTAAACCTTACCTTATCCTAATCCTAACCCTAACCCTAACCCTAACATTAATACTAACCCTTACCCTTACCCTAAGCCTAACCTAACCCGCAGCCTTACCCTTACCATAAACCTAACCCTAAACCTAACACTAACCCTAACCCTAACCATGAACCTAACAGTAACCCTAGGCCTAACACTAACCCTTACCCTTACCCTAAACCTAACACTAACAATAACAATAACATTTACCCTAACCCTAACCCTTACCCTAACCCTAACCCCAAACGTAACCCTAAGCCTAACCCTAACCCTAACACTTAACCTAACCCTAACCCTAACCCTCACCCTAAAACTAACCCTAACCCTTACCCTAATCCTAACCCTAACCCTAACCACTAACCCTAACCTTAACCCTAAACCTTAACCTTACGCTAACCCTAACCCTAAACTTAACCCTAACCCTAAACCTAAACTTAACCCTAACCCTAACCCTAACCTTAACACCAAACCTAACCCTAACCCTAACCCTATCCCTCACCCTTACCCTTACTCTAATCCTATCACTAAACCTAACCTAAGCCTAACCGCTAACCCTAACCCCTAACCCTAACCCTTATCCTTACTCTATCCCTAACCCTAACCCTAAACCTAACACTTACCCTACCCCTAAACCAAAACCTAACCCTAACCCTAACCCTTACGCTTACCCTAAACCTAAACCTATCCCTAACCCTAACCCTATCACTAATCCTTACCCTAACCCTAACCCTAACCCTAACCCTTAACATTACCCTAACCCTAACCCTAACCCTAACCCTTACCCTTACCCTAAGCCTAACCCTAAACCTAACCCTAACCCTAACCCTTACCCTTACCCTAACCCTAAACCTAACCCTAATCCAAACCCTAACCCTAACCCTAACCGTAACCTTAACCCTAACTCTAAACCTAACCCTAACCCGAACACTTACCCTAAACTTCACCCTATACCTAACCCTTACCCTTACCTAACCCTAACCCTAACCCTAACCCTAACCCTAACCATTACCCTTACCCTAACCCTAACCCCAAACCTAACCCGAACCCTAAGCATAACCCTAACTCTTACGCTTACCCTAACCCTAACACTAACCCTAATCCTAAACATTACCCTTACGCTAAACCTAACCCTAACCCTTACCCTAGCCCTAAGACTTACCCTAATCCTAACCCTAACCATTAACCCTAACCCTAACCCAAAATCTTACCCTTACGCTAACCCTAACCCTAATCTCTTACCCGAACCCTAACCCTAACACTTACCCTTACCCTAACCCTAAACCTTACCCTTATGCTAACACTAACCCTAACCCCTAACCCTAACCCTAACCCTAAACCTTAACCTTACCCTAACCCTAACACTAACCCTAATCCTAACCCTAACCCTAACCTAACCCTAAATCTAACACTAAACCTAACTCTAATTCTTACCCTAACCCTAAACCTAACCCTAACCCTCACACTTACCCTTACCCTAATCCTAACCCTGACCCTAACCCTAACCTTACCTGAACCCTAACCCATAACCCTAACCCTAACCCTAACCCTAATCCTTATCCTAACTCTAACCCTAACCCTAACCCTAACCCCTAACCCTATCCCTAACACTAACCCTTACCCTTACCCTACCCTAAACCTAACTCTAACCCTAACACTAACCCTAACCCTAACACTTACCATAACCCTAACCATAACCCTAACCCTAACCCATACCCTTATCCTAACCTAACCCTAACCATAACCCTAACACTTACCCTTACCCTAACCCTAACCCTAACCCTAACCCTAACCCCTAACCCTAACCCTAACCCTAACACTAACCCTAACGCTTACCCTTACCCTAACCCTAACCCTAACCCTACCCCTTACCCTAACCCTAACCCTAACCCTTACCCTAACCCCACCCCTAACCTGAACACTAACCCCTAACCCTAACCCTAACCCTAACCCTCACCCTAACCCTAACCCTAACGTAATCCTTATCCTTACCCTAACCATAACCCTAAGCCTAATCCTAACCCTAATCCTAACCCTAACCCTTACCCTTACCCTAACCCTAAACCTTACCCTTACCCTAAACCTAAACCTAAACCTAACCCTAACCCTACACCTTACCCTTACCCTAAACCTAACCCTAACCGTAAACCTAACCATAACCGTAACCCTAACCCTAACCCTTACCCTTACCTTAACCCTAACCCTAACCCTAAACCTGACTCTCACCCTAACCCTAAACATTACTCTTACCCTCACCCTAACCCTAACACTAACCCCTAACCCTAACCTTAGCCCTAACCATAACCCTTACCATTTCCCTAACCCTAACCCTAAACCTAACCCAAACCCTAACCATAACCTAAACCCTTAACCTAACCCTAACCCTTACCCTTACCCTAACCCTAACGCTAAACCTAAACCTAACCCTAATCCTAACCCTAACCCTAACCCTAAACCTAAACTTAACCCTTACCCTTACCCTAAGGCTAACCCTAACCCAACCCTAACCCTTACCCTAACCCTAACCCTAACCCTAACACTTACCCTTACCCTAACCCTAACCCTAACCCTAACCCTTACCCTTACCCTAACCCTAACCCTAAACCTAACACTTACACTTAGCCTAACCCTAACCCTGACCCTAACCCTAACCTTACCCTAAACTTAAACCTAACCTTAACTCTAACCGCTAACCCTAACCCTATCCCTTACCCTAACCCTAAAACTAAGCCTAAACCTAACCCTAAACTTAATCCTAACCCTAACCCTAACACTTACCCTTACCCTAACCCTAACCCTAACACTTACCCTAACCCTAACCCTTACCCTTACCATAACCCTAACACTAAACCTAATCCTAACCCTAACCATAACCCATACCGTTACCTTAACCCTTACCCTTACCATAACCCTAACCCTAACCCTAACTCTAACCCTAAACCTTACCCTAACCGTAACCCTAACCCTTACCCTAAACGCTAACCCTAAACCTGACCCTAACCCTAACACTAACCCTAAACTTAACCCTAACCCAAACTCTAACCATAACCCTTATCCTTACCCTAATCCTAACGCTAAACCTAACCCTAACCCTAACTCTAACCCTTACACTTACCCTAACCCTAACCCCAAACCTAACCCTAACCCTAACCCTAACCCTAACAGTTACCCTAACCCTAACCCTAACCCTAAACCTTACCCTTACCCTAAACCTAACCCTAACCCTAACCCTCACCCTAACCCTAACCCTTACCCTAACCCTAACACTAACCCCTAACCCTAACCCTAACCCTAAATATTACCCTTATGCTAAACCTAACCCTAACCCCTCACCCTAACCCTAAACCTAACCCTTACCCTTACCCTAACCCTAAACCTTACCCTTATCCTTACCCTAACCCTAACCCTAACCCCTAACCCTAACCCTAACCCTAAATCTTACCCTTACCCTAACCCTAACCCTAACCCCTAACCCTTACCCTAACCTTAAAACTTACCCTTACCCTAACCCTATCCCTTACCCTAACCCTAACCCTAACCCCAAACCCTAACCCTAGCCCTAACCCTAAACCCTACCATTTCCCTAACCATAACCAAAACCTAACCCTAACCTTAACACTAACCCTAACCCTAACCCTTACCCTTACCCTAACCTCAACCCTAAACCTAAACCTAACCCTAATCCTAACCAGAACCCTAAACCTAAACTTACCCCTAACCCTAACCCTATACCTAAACCTTACCCTTACCCTAATCCTAACCCTAAACCTTACCCTAACCTTACCTTTACCCTAAACCTAACCCTAAACCTAACCCTTAACCTTACCTTAAACCTAACCCTAACCCTAACCCTAACCCCTTACCCTAACCCTAACACTAATCCTAACCCTAAACCTCACCTTAAGTCTAACCCTAACGCTAACTCTAACCCTAACACTTACCCTTACCCTAACCCTAACCACAAATTAAACCTAAACCTCACCCTACTCCTAACGCTATCCCTAACTCTAATCCTAAACTTAACCCCAACCCTAACTCTAACCCTAACCTTAACACTAACCCTTACCCTTAGCCTAACCCTAACCCTAACCCTAACCCTTACCCTTACCCTAACCCTAAACCCAAACCTAACCCTAACCCTAACCCTAACCATAACCCTTACCCTTACCCTATCCCTACCCCTAACCCTAACCCTAACCCCTAATCCTAACCATAAGCCTAACACTAACCCTAACGCTTACCCTTACACTAA
>JANJXV010000576.1:200000-215000 GCA_024803745.1 Megascapheus bottae
CCCTAACCCTAACCCTAAACCTAACCCAAACCCTAACCATAACCTAAACCCTTAACCTAACCCTAACCCTTACCCTTACCCTAACCCTAACGCTAAACCAAAACCTAACCCTAACCCTAACCCTAAACCTAACCCTAAACCTAAACTTAACCCTAACCCTTACCCTAAGGCTAACCCTAACCCAACCCTAACCCTTACCCTAACCCTAACCCTAACCCTAACACTTACCCTTACCCTAACCCTAACCCTAACCCTTACCATTACCTTAATCCTAAGACTAACCCTAACACTAACCCTAACTCTAACCCCTAACCCTAAACATTACCCTTACCCTCACCCCAACCCTAACACTGACCCCTAACCCTAAACTTAGCCCTAAACCTAACCCTTACCATTTCCCTAACCCTAACCCTAACCCTAACCCAAACCCTAACTCTAACCTAAACCCTTAACCTAACCCTAACCCTTACCCTTACCCTAACCCTAACGCTAAACGTAAACCTAACCCTAATCCTAACCCAAACCCTAACCCTAAACCTAAACTTAACCCTAACCCTTACCCTAAGTCTAACCCTAACCCAACCCTCAACCTTCCCCTAACCGTAAACCTAACCCTAACACTTACCCTTATCCAAACCCTAACACTAACACTTACCCTTACCCTAACCCTAACCCTAAAACTAACACTTACCCTTACCCTAACCCTAACCTTACCCTAACCCTAAACCTAACCCTAATTCTAACCCCTAACCCTAACCCTAAGCCTTACCCTAACCCTAAAACTAAGCCTAAACCTAACCCTAAACTTAATCCTAACCCTAACCCTAACACTTACCCTTAGCCTAACCCTAAACCTAACACTTACCCTTATCCTAACCCTAACCCTAAACCTAACCTAAAACTAACCCTAACTCTAACACTAACCCTTAAACTTACCCTAACCCTAACCCTAACCCTAACACTTAACCTTACCCTAACCCTAACCCTAACACTTACCCTATCCCTAACCCTTACCCTTACCATAACCCTACCCCTAAACCTAATCCTAACCCTAACCCTTACCCTTACCCTAACCCTAACCCTTACCCTAACCCTAACCCTTACCCTTACCATAACCCTAACCCTAAACCTAACCCTAAACCTAACCCTAAACCTAACCCTAACCCTTACCCTTACACTAACCCTAAACCTAAACCTAACCCTAACACTTACCCTTACCCTAACCTTAAACCTATCCCTAAACCTAACACCCTTACACTAACCCTAACCCTAACCCTTACCCTAACACTAACACTAACCCTAACCCTAACCCTAACCCGAACCCGAACCCTAACCCTAACCCCTACATTTCCCTAACCCTAACCCTAATCCTAACCCTTAACATAACCTTAAGTCTAACCCTAACCCTAACTCTAACCCTAACACTTACCCTTACCCGAACCCTAACCAGAAGCTTAAAGTTAAACCTCAACCTAATCCTAAAGCTAACCCTAACTCTAAACCTAAACTTAACCCTAACCCTAACCCCTAACCATAACCCTAACCTTAACCCTAACCTGAAACTTAACCCTAACGCTAACAATAACCCTAACCCTAATCCTTACCCTAACACTAACCCTAACCCTAACCCTTACCCTTACGCTAACTCTAACCCTAAACCTAACACTAACCTTAAACCTAAACCTAACCCTAATCCTAACCATAACCCCTAACCCTTACCCTAACCCTGAAGCTTACCCTTACCATAACCCTAACCCTAAACCGTAACCCTAAACCTAACCTTAAAACTTACCCTTACCCTAACCCTAACCCTTACCCTAACCCTAACCCTAACACTAACCCTTACCCTTACCCTAACTCTAACCCCAAACCTAACCCTAACCCTAACCCTAAACCTAACCCTAAACCTAACCCTAATCCTTACCCTAACCCTAACCCTAACCCTTACCCTAACCCCAACCCTAACCTGAACACTAACCCCTAACCCTAACCCTAACCCTATCCTAATCCTTATCCTTACCCTAAACCTAACCCTAAGCCTAACCTAAGCCTAACCCTAACCCTAACCCTTACCCTTACGCTAACCCTAACCCTAAACCTAACACTAACCTTAACCCTAAACCTAACCCTAATCCTAACCATAACCCCTAACCCTTACCCTAATGCTGAACCTTACCCTTACCATAACCCTAACCCTAACCCGTAACCCTAAACCTAACCTTAAAACTTACCCTTACCCTAACCCTAACTCTTACCCTAACCCTAACCCTAACACTAACCCTTACCCTTACCCTAACCCTAACCCCAAACCTAACCCTAACCCTATCCCTAACCCTAAACCTAACCCTAACCCTTACCCTAACCCTAACCCTAACACTTACCCTAACCCCAACCCTAACCTGAACACTAAACCCTAACCCTAACCCTAACCCTATCCTAATCCTTATCCTTACCCAAACCCTAACCCTAACCTAAACCCTTAACCTAACCCTAACCCTTACCCTTACCCTAACCCTAACCCTAAACCTAACCTTAACCCTAACCCTTACCCTAAGCCTAACCCTAACCCTAACCCTAACCCTAACCCTTACCCTTACCCTAACCTTAACCCCAAACCTAACTCTAACCCTAACCCTAACCCTAACACTAACACTTACCCTACCCTAACCCTAAACCTTACCCTTACCCTAAACCTAACCCTAACCCTAACACTTACCCTAACCCTAACCCTAACCCCTAAACCTAACCATAACCCTAATCCTAAATATTACCCTTATGCTAACCCTAACCCTAACCCCTAACCCTAACACTTACCCTTACCCTAACCCTAAACCTTACCCTTATCCTTACCCTAACCCTAACCCTAACCCCTAACCCTAACCCTAACCCTAAATCTTACCCTTTCCCTAACCCTAACCCTAACCCCTAACCATAACCCTAACCTTAACCCTAACCTGAAACTTAACCCTAGCCCTAACACTAACCCTAACCCTAATCCTTACCCTAACACTAACCCTAACCCTAACCCTTACGCTAACCCTAACCCTAAACCTAACACTAACCTTAACCCTAAACCTAACCCTAATTCTAACCATAACCCCTAACCCTTACCCTCACCCTGAACCTTACCCTTACCATAACCCTAACCCTAACCCGTAAACCTAACCCTAACCTTAAAACTTACCTTTACCCTAACCCTAACCCTTATCCTAACGCTAACCTAACCCTAACCCTTACCCTTACCCTAACCCTAACCCCAAACCTAACCCTAACCCTAACCCAAAACCTAACGCTAAGCCTTACCCTTACCCTAACCGTAACCTTACCCTTAGCGTATCCGTAACCCTAACCCCTAACCCTAACCCTAACCCTAAACCTTACCCTTACGCTAACCATAACCCTAACCCCTAAACCTAACCCTAACCCTAAACCTTACCCTTACGCTAACCATAACCCTAACCCCTAACCCTAACCCTAACCCTAAACTTTACCCTAACACTAACCCTAACACTAACCCTAATCCTTACACTAACTCTAACACTAACCCTAACCCTAACCCTTACCCTAACCGCTAACCCTAAACTTTACCCTAACCCTAACCCTAACCCTAACCCTTACCCTAACCCTAACCCTAATCCTTACACTAACCCTAACCCTAAACCTAACCCTAACCCTTACCCTAACCCTAACCCTAACCCTTACCCTTTCCCTAACCCTAACCCTAACCCTAACCTTAACCCTAACCGTAACCCTAACCCTAAACCTAACCCTTACCCTTACCCTAAAACTATACCTAACCCTAAACCTAAACCTAACCCTAAGCCTAAACCTAAACCTAACCCTAACCCTAACCCTTACGCTTACCCTAACCCTAAACCTATCCCTAACCCTAACCCTATCTCTAATCCTTACCCTAACCCTAACCCTAACCCTAAACCTTACCATTACCCTAACCCTAACCCTAACCCTTACCCTTACCCTAACCCTAACCTTAATGCTGACCGTAAACCTAACGCTAACCCCAACCCTTAACCTAACGCTAAACCTAACACTTATCCTTACCCTAACCCTAACCCTAACCCTAACCCTTAACCTTTCCCTAACCCTATCCCTAACCCTAACCTTAATGCTAACCCTAACCCTAACACTAACCCTAACACTTATCCTTACCCTAACCCTAATCCTTACCCTAACCCTAACCCTAACCCTTACCCTTACCCTGAACCTAACCCTTCCTCTAACCCTAACCCCAACCCTAACCCTAACCCTTAACCTAACCCTAACCCTAACCCTAACCATAACACTAACCCTAAACCTAACGCTAACCCTATCTCTAACCCTACCACCTACCCTAACCCGAACCCTAACCCAATTTTAACCCCAAACCTAAACCTAAACCTAACCCTAACCCTAACTCTTAAACTTACCCTAACCCTAACGCTAACCCTAACACTAACCCTAACACTTACCCTTGCCCTAACCCTAACCCTAACCCTAACCCTTACCGTAACCCTAACCCTAACCCTAGCCCTAACCCTTACACTCACCCTAACCCTAACCCTCACCCCTATCCCTAACCCTTATGCTAAATCTAACCCTAACTCCTAAACCCAACCCTTACCCTAAACCTAACCCTAACCCTTACCCTTACCATAACCCTAACTCTAACTCTAACCCTAACCCTAACCCTAACCCTAACCCTTACCCTTAACCTAACCCTAACCCTAAACCTAAAACTTACCCTTACCCTAAACCTAACCCTGACCCTAACCCTAACTTTACCCTAACCCTAACCCTAACCATAACCATAACCCCTAAACCTAACCCTAACCCTAACCCTTACCCTAACCCTAAAACTAAGCCTAACCCTAACCCTAAACTTAACCCTAACCCTAACCCTAACCCTAACACTTACCCTTACCCTAACCCTAACCCTAACCCTAACCCTATCTCTAACCCTTACGCTTACCCTAACCCTAAACCTAACCCTAAACACTAACCCTAACCCTAAACTTAACGCTCACCCTAACCTTACCCTAACCCTAACCCTAAACCTAAACCTTACCCTTAACCTAACCCTAACCATTACCCTTACCATAACCCTAACTCTAACTCTAACCCTAACCCTAACCCTAAACCTTACCCTTACCCTAAACCTAACTCTAACCCTAACAGTAAACCGTACCCTTACCCTAAACCTTACACTAACCCTAACCGTAAACCTAACCCTAACCAGAACCCTAACCCTTACCCTTACCTTAACCCTAACCCTAACCCTAACCCTATCTCTAACCCCTAACCCTAAACATTAACATTACCCTCACCCTAACCCTAACCCTAACACTAACCCCTAAACCTAACCTTAGCCCTATCCCTAACCCTTACCATTTCACTAACCCTAACCCTAACCCTAAACCAAACCCTAACCCTAACCTAAAGCCTAAACCTAAACCTAACCCTTACCCTTACCCTAACCCTAACGCTAAACCTAAACCTAACCCTAATCCTAACCCTAACCCTAACCCTAATCCTAAACTTAACCCCAACCCTTACCCTAACGCTAACCCTAACCCAACCCTAACCGTTACCCTAACCCTAACCCTAACCCTAACACTTACCCTTACCCTAACCCTAAACCTAACCCTAACACTTACCCTAATCCTAACCCTAACCCTAAACCTAACCCTAACCCTTACACTTACCCTAACACTAACCCTAACCCTAACCCTAACCTTAACCCTAACCCTTACCCTTAGTATAACCCTAACCCTAACCATAACCCTAACCCTTACCCTTACCCTACACCTAACCCCAAACCTAACCCTAACCCTAACCCTAACCCTAACCCTTACCCTTACCCTAACCGTAACTGTCACCCTAAACCTAAACCTTACCCTCACCCTAAACCTAACCCCTAACCCTAACCCTAACCCAAACCTTTACCCTTACGCTAACCCTAACCTTAACCTCTAACACTAACCCTCACCCTAACCCTTACCATAACCCTAACCCTAACCCTCACACTTACACTTACCCTAATCCAAACGCTGACCCTAACCCCTGACCCTAACCCTAACCCTAACCTTACCCTTATCCTAACCCTAACCCTAACCCTAACCCTAACCCATAACCCTATACTTAACCCTAACCTTTACCCTTACCCTACCCTAAACCTACCTCTAACCCTAACCCTAATCCTAACCCTAACCCTTACCCTAACCCTAACCCTAACCCTAACCCTAACCCATACCCTTACCCTAACCTAACCCTAACCCTAACCCTAACACTTACCCTAACCCTAACCCTAACCCTAACACTAACACCTAATCCTAACCTTAGCCCTAACCCTAACCCTTATCATTTCCGTAACCCTAACCCTAAACCGAACCCTAACCCTAACCCTAACCTAAACCCTAAACCTGACCCTAACCCTTACCCTTACGCGAAGCCTAATGCTAAACCTAAGCCTAACCCTAATCCTGACCCTAAACCTAACCCTAAACCTAAACTTAACCCTAACCCTTACCCTAACGCTAACCCTAACCCAACCCTAACCCTTACCCTAACCCTAACCCTAACCCTAACACTTAACTTAACCTAACCCTAAACCTTACCCAAACCCTAACCCTAACCCTAACCCTTACCCTTACCCTAATCCTAACACTAAACCTAACACTTACCCTTCCCCTAACCCTAACCCTGACCCAAACCCTAACCTTACCCTAACCCTAACCCTAACCGCTAAACCTAACCCTAACCCTAACCCTTACCCTTAACCTAACCCTAAACCTAACCCTAATTCTAACCCCTAACACTAACCCTAACCCTTACCCTAACCCTAAAACTAAGCCTAAACCTAACCCTAAACTTAATCATAACCCTAACCCTAACACTTACCCTTAACCTAACCCTAACCCTAAGACTTACCCTTATCCTAACCCTAACCCTAACCCTAATCTAAAAGTAACCCTAACTCTAACACTAACCCTTAACCTTACCCTAAATCTAACCCTAACCCTAACACATACCCTTACCCTAACCCTAAACCTAATCCTAACCCAAACCCTAACCCTCACCCTTACCCTAACCCTAACCCTACCCGTAACCCAAACACTTACCCTTACCCTAACGCTAACCCTAACAGTAACCCTAACTTTAACCCTAACCCTAAACCGAACCCTAACCCTAACCCTTACCCTATCCCTAACCCTAACCCTTACCCAAAACCCTAACACTAACCCTGACTCTAACCCTAACAGTAATCATAAACTTAACCCTAACCCAAACTCTAACCATAACCATTATCCTTACCCTAACACTAACGCTAAATCTAACCCTATCCCTAACCCAAACACTTACCCTTACGCTAACCCTAACCGAAAATATAACCCTAACCCTAACCCTAACCCTTAGCCTTATCCAAACCCTAACCCTAACCCTAACCGATAACCCTAACCCTAACTTTGACCCTAACCCTTACCCTTATCCTAAGCCTAACCCTAACCCAACCCTAACCCTAACGCCAACACTTACCCTTACCCAAACACTAACACTAACCCTAACCCTAAACCTAACCCTAACCCTAACCCTAACCCCTACCCTTTCCTTAACCCAAAACCTAATCATAACCCTAAACCTAACCTTAAGTCTAACCGTAACCCTAACCCTAACCCTAACACTTACCCTTACCTTAACCTTAACCCCAAACCTAATCGTAACCCTAATCCTAACCCTAACCCTAAAACTTACCCTTACCCTAAACCTAACCCTAACTCTACCCATAACCCTAACCCTAACCCTAATCCTAACCCTAAACCTTACCCTAACCCTAACCCTAACCCTTACCCTTACCCTAACCCTAACCCTAACCTTAACCCTAACACTTACCCTTAGCCTAACCCTAACCCTAACCCTAACCATACCGTAACAATAACCGTAACCCTAACCCTAAACCTTACCCTAACCCTAACCCTAACCCTCACACTAACCCTTACTCTAAACCTAACCCTGACCCTAACCCTAACCTTACCCTAACCATAATCACTAACCCTAACCCTAACCTTACCCTTATTCTACCCCTAACCCTAACCCTAATAATAACCCCTAACCCTATTCCTAACCCTAACCCTTACACTTACCCTACCCTAAACCTAACTGTAACCCTAACCCTAACCCTAACCCTTACCCTAACTCTAACCCTAACCCTTACCCTAACCCTAACCCTAACCTAACCCTAACCCATACCCTTACCCTAACCTAACCCTAACTCTAACCCTCACCCTAACCCTAACCCTAATCCTAACCCTAACCCTTATCCTTACCCTAACCCTAACCCTAAGCCTAACCTTAACCCTAACCCTAACCCTTACCCTTACCCTAACCCTAACCCTAACCCTAAACCTTACCCTTACCCTAAACCTAACCCTAACCCTAAACCTTACCCTTACACTAAACCTAGCCATAACCCTAACCCTAAACCTTACCCTTAGCCTAAACCTAACCCTAACCCTAACCCTAAATAGTACCCTTACCCTAAACCTAGCCCTAACCCTAACCCATACACTTAACCTAACCTAAACCTAACCCTAACCCTAACTCTAACCTCTAACCCTAAAGCATACCCTTACCCTAACCCAAACCCTAACCCTAACACTAACCCCTAACCCTAACCCAAGCCCTAAACCTAATCCTTACCATTTTCCTAACCCTAACCCTAACAATAAACCCTTAACCTAACCATAACCCTAACCCTAACCCTAACCATAAACCTTACCCTTACCCTTGTCCTAACCCTAACCCTAAACCAAAACCTAACCCTAGTCCTAACCCTACCCCTAATCCTAAACCTAAACTTAACCCTAACCCTTACCCTAACGCTAACCCTAACCCAACCCTAAACCTTACCGCAACCCTAACCCTAACCCTAACACTTACCCTTACTCTAAACGTAACCCTAACCCTAACCCTTACCCTAACCCTAACCCCAACCCTAACCCTAACCCTTACCCTTACCCTAACCCTAACCTTAAACCTAACACTTACCCTTACCCTAAACCTAACCCTGACCGTAACACTAACCTTACCCTAACCCTAACCCTAAACCTAACCCTAACCTTAAACCTAACCCTTACCCGTAACCTAACCCTAACCCTAACCCTAAACCTAACCATTACCCTTACCCTAACCCTAACCCCAAACCTAACCGTAACCCTAACCATAACCCTAACTCTTACGCTTACCCTAACCCTAACACTAACCCTAACCCTAAACATTACCCTTACGCTAAACCTAACCCTAACCCTTACCCTAGCCCTAAGACTTACCCTAATCTTAACCCTAACCATTAACCCTAACCCTAACCCAAAATCTTACCCTTACGCTAACCCTAACCCTAATCTCTTACCCGAACCCTAACCCTAACCCTTACCCTTACCCTAACCCTAAACCTTACCCTAACGCTAACACTAACCCTAACCCCTAACCCTAACCCTAACCCTAAACCTTAACCTTACCCTAACCCTAACACTAACCCTAACCCTAACCCTAACCTAACCCTAACTCTAACATTAAACCTAACTCTAATTCTTAACCTAACCCTAAACCTAACCCTAACCCTCACACTTACCCTTACCCTAATCCTAACCCTGACCCTAACCCTAACCTTACCTGAACCCTAACCCCTAACCCTAACCCTAACCCTAACCCTAATCCTTATCCTAACTCTAACCCTAACCCTAACCCTAACCCCTAACCCTATCCCTAACCTTAACCCTTAAACTTACCCTACCCTAAACCTAACTCTAAACCTAACACTAACCCTAACCCTAACACTTACCATAACCCTAACCATAACCCTAACCCTAACCCATACCCTTACCCTAACCTAACGCTAACCATAACCCTAACACTTACCCTTACCCTACCCCTAACCCTAACCCTTAACCTAACCCTAACCCTAACCCTAACCCCTAACCCTAACCCTAACACTAACACTAACCCTAACGCTTACCCTTACCCTAAACCTAACCCTAACCTTAACCCTTACCCTAACCCTAACCCTAACCCTTACCCTAACCCCAACCCTAACCTGAACACTAACCCCTAAACCTAACCCTAAACCTAACCCTCACCCTAACCCTAACCCTAACGTAATCCTTATCCTTACCCTAACCATAACCCTAAGACTAATCCTAACCCTAACCCTAACCATAACCCTTACCCTTACCCTAACCCTAAACCTTACCCTTACCCTAAACCTAAACCTAAACCTAACCCTAACCCTACACCTTACCCTTACCCTAAACCTAACCCTAACCGTAAACCTAACCATAACCCGAACCCTAACCCTTACCCTTACATTAACCCTAACCCTAACCCTAAACCTAACTCTAACCCTAACCCTAAACATTACTCTTACCCTCACCCTAACCCTAACCCTAACACTAACCCCTAACCCTAAACTTAGCCCTAAACATAACCCTTACCATTTCCCTAACCCTAACCCTAAACCTAATCCAAACCCTAACCATAACCTAAACCCTTAACCTAAACCTAACCCTTACCCTTCCCCTAACCCTAACGCTAAACCTAAACCTAACCCTAATCCTAACCCTAACCCTAACCCTAAACCTAAACTTAACCCTAACCCTTACCCTAAGGCTAACCCTAACCCAAACCTAACCCTTACCCTAACCCTAACCCTAACCCTAACACTTACCCTTACCCTAACCCTAACCCTAACCCTTACCCTTACCCTAAACCTAACCGTAAACTAACACTTACACTTAGCCTAACCCTAACCGTGACCCTAACCCTAACCTTACCCTAACCGTAAACCTAACCGTAACTCTAACCGCTAACCCTAACCCTATCCCTTACCCTAACCCTAAAACTAAGCCTAAACCTAACCCTAAACTTAATCCTAACCCTAACCCTAACACTTACCCTTACCCTAACCCTAACCCTAACACTTACCCTAACCCTAACCCTTACCCTTACCATAACCCTAACACTAAACCTAATCCTAACCCTAATCCTAACCCTTACCGTTACCTTAATCCTTACACTTACCATAACCCTAACCCTAACCCTAACTCTAACCCTAAACTTTACCCTAACCCTAACCCTAACCCTTACCCTAAACGCTAACCCTAACCCTGACCCTAACCCTAACACTAACCCTAAACTTAACCCTAACCCAAACTCTAACCATAACCCTTATCCTTACCCTAATCCTAACGCTAAACCTAACCCTAACCCTAACTCTAACCCTTACACTTACCCTAACCCTAACCCCAAACCTATCCCTAACCCTAACCCTAACACTTACTCTAAACCCTAACCCTAACCCTAACCCTCACCCTAACCCTAACCCTTACATTAACCCTAACCCTAACCCCTAACCCTAACCCTAACCCTAAATATTACCCTTATGCTAACCCTAACCCTAACCACTCACCCTAACCCTAAACCAAACCCTTACCCTTACCCTAACCCTAAACCTTACCCTTATCCTTACCCTAACCCTAACCCTAACCCTTAACCCTAACCCTAACCCTAAATCTTACCCTTACACTAACCCTAACCCTAACCCCTAACCATAACCCTAACCTTAACTCTAACCTGAAACTTAACCCTAACCCTAACACTAACCCTAACCCTAATCCTTACCCTAACCCTAACCCTTACCCTTACCCTTACCCTAACCCTAAACCTAACACCAACCCTAACCCTAAACCTAACACTAATCCTATCCCTAACCCCTAACCCTTACCCTAACCTTAAAACTTACCCTTACCCTAACCCTATCCCTTACCCTAACCCTAACCCTAACCCCAACCCCTAACCCTAGCCCTAAACCTAAACCCTACCATTTCCCTAACCATAACCAAAACCTAACCCTAACCTTAACACTAACCCTAACCCTAACCCTTACCCTTACCCTAACCTCAACCCTAAACCTAAACCTAACCCTAATCCTCACCCGAACCCTAAACCTAAACTTACCCCTAACCCTAACCCTATACCTAAACCTTACCCTTACCCTAACCCTAACCCTAAACCTTACCCTAACCTTACCTTTACCCTAAACCTAACCCTAAACCTAACCCTTAACCTTACCTTAAACCTAACCCTAACCCTAACCCTAAGCCTTACCTAAACCAAACCCTAACACTAACCCTATCCCCTAACCCTAACCCTAACCTTGACCCTAACCCTTACCCTTATCCTAACAATAATCCTAACCCTAACCCTAACCCTAACCCTAACCCTAACACTTAGCCTTACCCTAACCCTAACACTAAACCTAACCCTAACCCTAACCCGAACCGTAACCCTAACCCTAAACCTAACCCATACATTTCCCTAACCCTAACCCAAATCCTAACCCTAAACCTCACCTTAAGTCTAACCCTAACCCTAAATCTAACCCTAACACTTACCCTTACCCTAACCCTAACCACAACCTTAAACCTAAACCTCACCCTACTCCTAACGCTATCCCTAACTCTAATCCTAAACTTAACCCTAACCCTAACCCTAACCCTTACCCTTACCCTAACCCTAAACCCAAACCTAACCCTAACCCTAACCCTAACCCTTACCCTTACCCTAACCCTACCCCTAACCCTAACCCTAACCCCTAATCCTAACCCTAAGCCTAACACTAACCCTAACGCTTACCCTTACACTAACCCTAAACCTAACCCTAACCCTTACCCTAACCCGAACCCTAACCCTTACCCTAACCCCAACCCTAGCCTGAACACTAACCCCTAATCCCAACCCTTACAGTCACATTAACCCTAACCCTAACCCTACCCTAATCCTTATCCTTACCCTAACCCTCACCCTAAGCCTAAACCTAAGACTAACCCTAAGCCTAACCCTTACCCTTACCCTAACCCTAAACCTAACCCTTATCCTTACCCTAACCCTAACCCGAACCCCTAACCCTAACCCTAACCCTAAATCTTACCCTTACCCTAACCATAACCCTAACCCCTAACCATAACCCCAACCTTAACCCTAACCTGAAACTTAACCCTAAACCTAACACTAACCCTAACCCTAATCCTTACCCTAACCCTAATCCTAACCCTAACCCTTACCCTTACCCTAACCCTAACCCTAAAACTAACACTAACCCTAACCCTAAACCTAACCCTAATCCTAACACTAATCCCTTCCCCTTACCCTAACCCTGAACCTTACCCTTACCATAACCCTAACCCTAACCCCTAACACTAACCCTAACCTTAAAACTTACCCTTACCCTAACCCTATCCCTTACCCTAACCCTAAACCTAACCCCGACCCCTAACCCTAAACCTAACCCCTAACTCTAACCTTTACCCTTACCCTAACCCTAACCCTAACCCATTCACTAAACGTAACCCTAAACCTTACCCTAATCCTAACCCTAACCAGAAACACAAACCCTAAACCTAACCCTAACGCTCACCCTAACCTAACCCTAACCATAACCCTTACACTAACACTAACCCTAAACCTTACCCTTACCCTAACCCTAACCCTAACCCTAATCCCTAACCCTAACCCTAACCCTCACCCCAACCCCAACCCTAACCCTAAACCTTATCCTTACCCTAAACCTAAACTTAACATTAACCCTAAACCTAACCCTAACCCTTACCCTTACCCTAACGCTAAACCCTAACCCTAACCCTAAACCTTTCCCTTACCCTAAACCTTACCCTAACCCTAAGCCTACAGCTTAAAATTACCCTAAACCTAACCCTAACCCTAACCGTAACCCTAACCCTAACCCGAAGCCTACCCGTTACTCTTATCTTAAACCTAAACCTAAATCTAACCCTAACACTAAACCCTAACCCTAAACCTAACCCTTACCCTAACCCTAACCCTAACCCTAACCCCTAACCCTAGCCCTAACCCTAAACCCTACCATTTCCCTAACCCTAACCCAAAACCTAACCCTAACCTTAACACTAACCCTAACCCTAACCCTTACCCTTACCCTAACCCCACCGCTAAACCTAAACCTAACCCTAATCCTAACCCTAACCCTAAACCTAAACGTACCCCTAACCCTAACCTTAAACCTAAACCTTACCCTTATCCTAACCCTAACCCTTACCCTAAACCTAACCCTAACCCTAACCCTAACCCCTTACCCTAACCCTAAACCTAACCCTAACCCTAACCCTTACCTTAATCAAACCCTAACAATAACCCAAACCCCTAACCCTAATTTTGACCCTAACCCTTACCCTTATCCTAACAATAACCCTAACCCTAACCCTAACACTTAGCCGTACCCTAACCCTAACCCGAACCCTAACCCTAACCCTAACCCCTACATTTCCCTAACCCTAAACATAATCCTAACCCTAAACCTAAACTTAAGTCTAACCCTAAGCCTAACTGTAACCCTAACACTTACCCTTACCCTAACCCTAACCACAACCTTAAACCTAAACCTCACCCTAATCCTAACGCTAACCCTAACTCTAACCCTAAACTTAACCCTAACCCTGACCTTAACCCTAACCCTAACCCTTAGCCTAACCCTAACCCTAAACCTAACCCTTACCCTTACCCTTACCATAACTCTAACCCTAACCCTAACCCCTAACCCTAACCCTAAGCCGAACACTAACCCTAACGCTTACCCTTACCCTAACCCTAAACCTAAACCTAAACCTTACCCTAACCCTAACCCTAACCCTTACATTAACCCCAACCCTAACCTGAACACTAACCCCTAACCCTAACCCTAACCCTCACCCTAACCCTAACCCTAACCCTACCGTAATCCTTATCCTTACCCTAACCATAACCCTAAGCCTAACCCTAACCTTAACCCTAACCCTAACCCTTACCCTTACCCAACTCTAAACCTTACCCTTACCCTAAACCTAAAACTAAACCTAACCCTAACCCTAAACCTTACCCTTACCCTAAACCTAACACTAACCCTAACAGTAAACCTAACCATAACCCGAACCCTAACCC
>JANJXV010000576.1:220000-222500 GCA_024803745.1 Megascapheus bottae
ACCCTAATCCTAAATTTTACCCTAACCCTAAAGCTAACCCTAACCCTAACCCTTACTCTAACCTTAACCCTAACCCTAAACCCTAACCCTAACCCATACCCTAACCCTAAACCTAACCCTACCCTAATCCTTACCTTTACCCTAACCCTAAACCTTGGCCGAACCCTAACCCTAACCCTAACCTTAATTCTAAATCTAACCCTAACACTTACCCTTACCCTAACCCTAAAGTTTAACTAAACCTAACCCTAACCCTAACCCTAACCCTAAACCTAACCCTAACCCAAACCCTAACCCTTACCCTAACCCTAACCCTAACCCTTACCCTAAACCAAACCCTACCCCTAACCCTAACAAGTACACTAACCCAGACACTAAACATAACCCTAACACCTAACCCTAAACCTAACCCTAACCCTAACCGTAACCCTAACCCTAACGCTCACCTATCCCTAACGCTCGCCTTTACCCTATCCCTAACGCTAACCCTAACCCTTACCCTAACCTTAATACTTACCCTAACCCTATACCTAACCCTAACCTTAACCCTAACACTTACCCTTACCCTAACCCTAACCCTAACCCTAAACCTAACCCTTACCCTAAACCTAACCCTTAACCTTACCCTAACCCTAACCCCAAAGTAACCCTAACCTTACACTAACCCTCACTCTAACCCTAACCATAACCCTAAAATTAACCCTAACCCTAACGCTGACCCTAACCCTAACCCTAACCCTAGACCTTACCCTAACCCTAACCCTAACCCTAACACTTACCCTTATCCTAACCCTAACCCTAGACCTTATCCTAACCCTAACCCTAACCCTAACCCTTACCCTTACCTTAACACTAACACCAGATCTAACCCTAAGCCTAACCCTAACCCTTACCCTATCCCTAACCCCAACCCTTAATCTTACCTTAACCCTAACCCAAACCTAACTCTAACACTAACCCTAAACCTTACCCTTACCCTAAAGCTAACCCTAACCCTAACCCTAACCCTTACCCTAAACCTACCCCTTACCCTAACCGTAACCCTAACCCTACCCCTAACCTTAACCCTAACCCTTAACCTTACCCTAACAATAACCATAACCCTAACCCTTTCCCTTACCCTTACCCTAACCCTTGGCCGAACCCTAACCCTAACCCTAACCTTAACCCAAACTCTAACCCTAACACTTACCCTTACCCTAACCCTAACGCTTAACCAAACCTAACCCTAACCCTAACCCTAATCCTTACCCTTACCCTAACCCTAACCCTAAACCTAACCCTAACGCAAACCCTAACCCTTACCCTAACCCTAAACCTAACCCTTACCCTAAACCTAACCCTACCCCTAACCCTAACAATTCCACTAACCCTATCCCTAATCCTAACCCTAACTCCTAACCCTAACCCTTACCCTAACCCTAACCGTAACCCTAACCCTAACGCTCACCCTATCCCTAACCCTAGCCCTTACCCTATCCCTAACGCTAACCCTAACACTTACCCTAACGTTAATACTTACCCTAAACCTATACCTAACCCTAACCTTAACCGTAACACTAACCTTTACCCTAACCCTAACCCTAACCCTAAAACTAACCCTAACCCTAAACCTAAACCTAAACCTTACCCTTACCATAACCCTAACCCCAAAACTAACCCTAACCATAACCCTAACCCTTACCCTAACCCTCACCCTAACCCTAACCATAACCGTTACTCTTACCCTAACCCTAACCCTAAACCTAACCCTTACCCTAACCCTAACCCTAATCCTTACCCTTACCCTAAACATAACTCTAACCCTAACTATTACCCTCACCCAAACCCTAAAACTAAACTTAATGCTAACCCTAACCCTAACCCTTACCCTTATCCTTACCCTAACCCTAAACCTAACCCTAACACTAAACCCTAACCCTTACTCTAACCCTAACCCTAACCCTAACCTTAACCCTAACCCTAACCCTAACCCTACCCCTTATCATTACCCTAACCCTAACCCTAACCCTAACCCAATCACTTACCCTTACCCTAACCCTAACCCTAACCCTAACACGTACCCTTAACCTTACACAAACACTAACCCTAACCCTAACCCTAAATTTTACCCTAACCCTAAAGCTAACCCTAACCCTAACCCTTACTCTAACCCTAACCCTAACCCTAAACCCTAACCCTAACCCTTACCCTAACCCTAAACCTAACCCTACCCTAATCCTTACCTTTACCCTAACCCTAAACCTTGGCCGAACCCTAACCCTAACCCTAACCTTAAATCTAAATCAAACCCTCACTTACCCTTAACCTAACCCTAAAGTTTAACTAAACCTAACCCTAACCCTAACCCTAACCCTAAAGCTAACCCTAACCCTAACCCTTACTCTAACCCTAACCCTAACCCTAAACCCTAACCCTAACCCTTACCCTAACCCTAAACCTAACCCTACCCTAATCCTTACCTTTACCCTAACCCTAAACCTTGGCCGAACCCTAACCC